>APFE031319662.1:0-70974 GCA_000404065.3 Pinus taeda | reverse complement strand
TAAATTTGTATTTGTGTATAGCTCATTCAATTTTCTATCCTACCAATTTAGTTGGCCTATGTTGGTCATACTTGTCACTCACCTTTGAGAATTTTTTATGGCCTCCCTTAATCCTGAAGAATGAAGAATGGTGTGTAATTTTCTATCATGCCAATTTAGTTGGCTTATGGCTTCCCTTAATCATGAAGAATGGTGTGTAAGGTGTGAGTTCACATCATTTAATTTAAATTACGATGTATTTGTTTATATGTAGTTGTTGCTGGTAATTATAAGTGTAATGGTTTCTCCCAAAGCATTTTAAATATTGATGGAGTTGTCTTTAATGTGACTTTTTGGAAGCTTTTTTGGGGCTTTTCCAGTCAAATTTCTCTAAAATCCGACAACAATTTATTGGAATCACAAGCTTGATGGGTAATCCTTGCACAATCAAAGCGTCTTAGGGGTTTTTCAGGGTGTTGAATCCAAATATGCAATTAAAAAACCAGTTTAAATAACACAAATCAAGATTTAACCTCAAAATTTTTTCGCCAGATTCCGACACCAGAAAGTCCAAAAAATCACACTAAAAACAATTCCAATATTGATTCAAAAATTCATCTCAAATTCATGAAAAAAAATTCTTTCATGAGTATTTCTAAACGTGAAGAGATAAGTGGTTGATGTAGGTATGCACTATGCAAATAATTTGTTAGTTGTGTGCTTCTAAAAACCATTTTCATTAGTGTTTCTAAATGTGAAGAGATGTGTGGTTCATATATGCCCACACTATTCAAATAATTTGTTAGTGGCGTGCTTCAAAAGCCATATTAAGGGTTTTAGCTAAAGAGGTATCCAACTCACACAATCAAGATTGTCTCGATAGTTGAAGCTTGACTAAAGAGTTTTTATTTCTTTTTTGAGAAATCACACCAACTTATCACCAAATCACACTATCCTACCACCATTGTTATAAGCCCTAGGTTTATAGGGATACCTTTCTCATGTTCTTACCTTATGTCGAAGACTTTTTTTATCGATAACTTTACCTAATTATCTTAACCAGTGTGGGTTGAGTTTCCTAGTATCCCATGTAATTATAGATTTCCGAATACCCTTCTCATGTTCTTACCTTATGTTGAAGACTTTTTTTTATCGATAATTTTACCTAATTATCTTGCCCAATGTGGGTTGAGTTTCCTAATATCCCCTGTAATTATAGATTTTTATTGAGTACATCTTTCCATTAATAAGAAGCTTTACCTATCATAACATTTTTATTTAATTCCATATCTTTAAAAAATGTATTTCATAATCAATATATCGAACAATTTAAAATACTTAGTCCTCATTTAAGTGAAAGGGGAAAGAAAATGATTATATAATTTATTTAATACATCAATTTATTTAACATTTTTTCGTTATAAAATTATTAATCACAAAATTTAATAATATTTATTTATTATTTAGTATAATTTTTTAATTATTCTCGAGGATTAGTTTAATTGGTTGAATCTTATTGTTAAACATCTTTATTATTGAAAGGTTATGTGTTCAATTCTCTTGGATCAAGCTTCATCCATAATTGAGCCAATAAAAAGTGATCCCTTCAGATAAATTTATGTAATACAAATATTCCATAGACATAATAATCATCAATCTCTAAAATCCATAAACCAAAAAATAAAAAACTATGGATTATTCTCAAAACATTATATGGGCTCTGTTTCACATATAATGTTTTACTACGATATATCCCCTCACCACATTCACCTTTACATTTAAATTATTTTATATATTCAATGTCACTAATAACGTATTCCTTGGGAAATTTATTTTGTATATTCAATGTCACTAATAACGAATTCCATGGTAAGTAGTCGCAATCTTATCATTAACTACCTTTCAAAGGAAGAAATAGAACCCGTTCCATACTCTATAGAAGCATATTTTTACAAAAGGTTTAATAAAACACCAATGAGGATAACGCTCCCTTAACAAAATTGTTATCTTTAACTACCTTTTAAAGTAAAAAATAATATCCTTTCCAAACTCCATGGAGGAGCTTTGAGCATAGGGTTTAATAAAACAACAAAAAGGATAACGGAACAAATGGTCAAAATTTTGCCAATTTGTTTGATTGTTATCTTTTTGTTGTGGTTGTCCTAGGATGATCTCCTTGGTTGATAACATAGTCAAATATTCATAAATTTGTGGTTGTCATTGGATGATCTGCTTGGTTGATAACATAGTCAAATATTCAAATATTCATAAATTTGCATGAAACTTTGTGTTATGAAATTAATTTTGATTTTTGATTTGTTAGCTGAGTTGTATCCTACAAACTACTTATCACTGTACCACATACATAAATATTATAAAATTTTACATGAGGCATATTCCTTATCCTCTTTTATATATATATATATTAATATATATATATATAATTTGTACGTTAACATAAGAATTGGGAGTGCTATTAAATTATCTATTTACTATTTCTTATCCTTTTATATATATATATAAAAGAATTTGTGAGTGTTTATTAATTATTTATTTATTGTTATATTAATTTTTCTAAATTTTGTAAAAGTTTTTTACTATAAGTTTCACTTATTTAATTGGGTTTTAAAATATTCATTTTATATAGAGAGAATTTGTGAATGATATTACTCTTTAGAGACTATAACATTCGTTTTTTGGTTAAGTTGCGTTGATTATGCATTATTTTGCTGTGATTTTGTAATTTTAAGCAAATTTTCCGGGAAATGCGTCATATTTCTATTTTTGTATAAATTCAAAAATATTTTTTGAAATTTCAGTAAATGTTATTTTTAATTTTCGATTGGCTTAGGAAGCTCTGATGGGACATAATTCCCCTGGTGGAGGGCGTTTTTTTGTTTTTTTCCAATGCCTGACAATTCATTTTAAAATTAAAATAAAAGTAATTTTGTGAGTGTTCATTGTGTTGGTGAGGGCTCTGACATTGTCACTGTTATGTTAGTGCTCTACTGAATGGTGCAAGAATTGATGCAGTTGCAAGACATTGTTATGTTAGTGTTATGTTCAATGATGCGAGATTTGATGTGGTTGCAGGTTGTTTTCATAGGGTCAAGTGCGGGGGGGTGTTGGGGTTGCTGAACAAATGTCGAATTAATATTATTATTTTTACTTGTGCAAAGGATAGAGTATGTGTTGGAGAACTCGGGTGCTCTACACAATGAGCGTTGTGATACTTATGAACGATGCGGTAATTGGTATGGCTTCGTTGTGTGAAACGTTTACTGTGCGGAGGATGGAGTATGTGTGGGAGAACTAGGGTCTTTTGCATAGACGATGGTGCTCTGACACTGAGGGGGTTACATAGGGAGCTAGTATTTTTTTTTAACAATTATCGTAATCTTTGGACTATAAAAGCTACTCTTGTTATGCAATATTAAATAAATTGTGTTTTCAATCTGTGAGACATTTGGATGTAGGACACTGTTATGTTAGTGCTCTGGTCAATGATGTGGGTTGTTTTGCATAGACGAGGGTGATAAATAAATTGTGTTTTCAATCTGGGTGAAGAAAGAGTGTTGTGTGGTAAAACGAAAGTGCGGAAGGATTTGTCTTTTTAAATTATTATTTAGGAACATTTTTCGCAACTACAAAAGTAGTTGTACGAAGGTTGTTGTGCGTAGTTGGCTATTCAGAGGTAGTGTGTGCAGAACTAGATAGGATCACATAAGAAAAGAACAAAATTATGAAATTTTAGAAAAATATATTATGTATAGAAAGATAGAAACAAGGGTGTTATTGGGTGCAGAAGTAGTTGTGCGGATGAAGTTCTGCGGGGGTGGTTTTGCATGTGCAGAGGTTATGTGGAGAACAAATGCATGTGTGGAATTTGTGCGAAATGAGGGAAGTGCATACAATGAAAGCTTGATAGCTTTTTGCACATAATGGATTGTGTTGTTCAGAGGTAGCGTGTGTGGAAAACAACTGCTTCCTACCCATGATATCTGGGACCCATGTTTATTAATATTAGTTTCAAATGTCAATGACTGACGGAAGGGCGTTGTTGACTCCGGAAGTGCTTGTGCAGATGAAGTTGTGCAAAGGTGGTTGTGCATGAGAGATTTTTGTGCATAAATAGATTTGTTTTTTGATTGCGCACATATGCATATTGTGTTATATTGAAAGCATACAAAAATCATGTTTCTAGATTTGATGTTCTGGTGCTTATGTGGTTTTCTGAATGCGTGAGCAAGTGTGTAGACGAGGAATTGAATGCTAAGATGACTTGTATTTACCTACAACTCTATTTTCTATTAATCAAAGGATAAACATTGAGACGATGAAAAATCTGGATGGCGGTTTTATCTTTGTAGCATGTTTCACACACAAAATAGTAGTAGGTGGTGATTTCGAGGGAAATGAGACTGCAAATATTTGAAATAGCTAGCATAGTGAGGGAAAAAACACTATTTGCAGTGACAGAGAAAATAATGGGGCATTTAGTGTTTTCTCTTTGCAAATTGTGTTTAAAATCTTGGAGTATTGTTCGAGATTTTTTTTCCTTACATAAATTATTATCTATGAAGCTGAGCTTGGACAATATCAGTAGTGAAAATATATAGAAGTTGTACAATACTGCAAGCTTGTAAACCATTTCACCTTTGCCAGTTTTCTGTTTGCATTTGGCAATACTGCAAGGTTTTGGTTTGTCAAACTTTTCTCTATAATACTCTGCAATACTCTGCAAGCTTTGGTTTGCTCTACAATATTGTAATAAATGATTGTGTCAAGTTATGTTTGGTTTTAAAAAGTAGTGGGGAGCAGTTGTCAAGTTTATTCGTCATAGAAGGTAACTTTACTATTTGTGAATATTATTGATAGTTTTACGAGCCTCCAAATTTGACTGATAGTAACTCAAAGTTACAACTGTTAAATTTCAGTAATTAAATTATTTTTGCATTTGTAAAAATCAAAGAGTTTAAAATTAAATGCGTCTATGCAGAATAAGGTTTACAGTGCATCATAAATGCGTGTCAATTTTTGCAAGAAATAGTTCTGTCAAGTTATTCGTTGTTGAGAAGTGTAGCAAGAAAGGCTCAATTTGACTTTGCCCTGGTCAAATTAAGAAAATTCGAATTTCCACATCAACAGACAACTTGGAGGCAGTTAACTAAGGTGAAATGGCTCTTGTCACTCAATTATCTCAGTAAATTTGATTTAGAGGGCTTGGAGTCCAATTAAGCATGTGTGATTGTTGAATTTTAGTAATACTGGTTAGTTATTTTCAGTTGTATTTAGTTAAACTAGTTCCAACTGTTGATAGAACTAGTGGAAGGTTAGTTGTGCATTGGGACAACAATCTAACTTAGTGATCATCCAGTTAACTGGTCAATCAACTCAAAATAGCTAGTTCATGAAAGGAATTCAAGTTCCTCAATTGTGGTGGATATTCCAAGGCAATGTAAGAAGCAGTTGCAAACTAGTTTGAGTGTACAAGTGTTGCATGCCGTTAGATGACCAATCCTTAGGAATTGCACAATCAATTGGAGGAAATTCCTAAAGAATAGGGGCTAATTTCCTCAACAATTGTGCAAGGAAATAAGAGTTCAGGTGGAGGAAGAAATTGACTAAGTATGGGTCAGAGCTTCTCATTGAGTAGAGAGATAGGTTATTCATTTGCAGGTTGTGCTTAGAGCAGGAAAACAATTGTAATACATTCTGTATTCATATGATTATTACAAAGAGGCTTGAGTTTTTTTTCCCAGTTGGGTTCCATTAGAAAAATGTTATGCATGTGTAGTTTTTCTTATTGAATGTTTGCGAATGTTGTTCTAAATTGTGAACTAAATTTTGCAGATTACTAGAGTAGAATTATGTCTCTTGGTTTTAGATTAAATTTCTTGAGAATTTGTAATTCTATCACCATATTTCTATATGGTATCAAAGCTAGATTCACATTAGAACAAGAATTTCAAAGATGTTCCTTAGGAGGTTTGAATTTGCATCTCCAGTGTAGCAGGATCTCTTTAGAGTTGGGGGAATGACCTTCAATAGAATGATATTAGAGTATGCCTTGGAAGGAAACTCAAATTTCATTGCATGGAAGGATCGCATGGAGGAAGTGCTTGATGACAGTGGATTGTTGAATTATGTCAAGACAAACATTCCAAAACTAGGATCAATTGATGCCCAGAACCTAGCCCAATGGAAGAAAGATGTGGCCAAGGCAAGGAGAATAATCTTGGACTAGGGAGTGCAAAACCTCACTATCTCAAATCTCCATGGGAATAAAACTCCTTTCGCAATATGGTAGGCACTAACAAATATATTCCAAAATAATAGTGACCCTCAAAGGAAAACTTCGAAATACCAAGATGCATAAGAATGATACTATTTTGCAATATCTCACCAGATTTACATAAGTTCGGGATAAGCTTGAAGGGGTTGGTGTGAATGTTACAAAATATGGCCTGGTGAGCCTAGCTCTTCTAGGCCTTCCTAAAAGCTGGCACAACTACTAGGAATCAGTGGACGGGAGGGATAAATTATCGAATTGGGAACACTCGTGGTCTGATTTGGTACAAGAATAGATCAGGTGGAATACCAGAGATGGAAGCTCATCCAAGGAAGATGATGAAGAACTTTTTTGCATTAGTTGGAAAGGGAAAGAAGTGCAAAGGGAAGAGATATCAAACCAAACCAGAATCCAACTAAGGGTGCAAGAAGAAAGACTTGTCCAAAATAAAATGGTTCAAATGTCATGAATTTTGGCACTATGCTACAAAGTGTCCACACAAAAATTCTAGCAAGAAGAACTCAAGAGGAGCAGTAGGTGAAGCATTGGATTCATAGTTTGAGCTAGCCTTCACCCTTACTGAATGCATGATCATATTTGTGATGGGGAGTGTGTGGTACTTGGATTTCAGTGCCTTGTTCCACATGAAAGGGTGTAGATAGCTTTTTAGTGACATGGAGGAAAAAGATCTCTAGATGCATCTTGAGCTTGGGGACTACGAAAGGTATAGTTATACTGGGATTGGTACAATAACCTTTAAGAGGAAGTCAGGATCCCCTCTTCACCTAAAATATGTCATGTTTGTTCCAGGCCTAAACAAGAATCTTATCTCTGTAGCAATTTTGGAAGGTCGTGGCTATGATGTAATCTTCAGCAAAGCTAAAGCCTTTCTAAGTTGTTATGGTCCTATAATATAGGGATCAAAGTGTGTTATTCTGACTATTAATTTTAGGGGTCTAATTGCAAGCTTTAGCCTATGAATTCACTAAGTAACATATTCTAAGGGATCTTTGTACAAAAGACTCAAATTGGTCAAGTCGTTGTAAATATGTGTGTCAAAAGAGGTCTATTAGTCTTGATTTGAATTGTAAGGTCCATGAGGGGTCATCATTTGAAATTAGTAATCATGGGGAAACAATGTCATTGTGGGAATAAATTGGAGTCATTTTCATATGAGTTAGATTAGATTCATGTCAATTAGGTATAAAAAACATTTAGTTGTGGGTGACATAAGCAAATGTACAGTGATCATCATCAAATTTGGCATCATCCTATGTTTGTTGCACTCAACCTTTTGATCTTCCTAAAGTACCATTACTGGCAAAGGAGGAATAAATTTCTCTACAAACCTATCAAACTGCATGCAAGTTCATCCTTCAACCTTCAGAGTTCGCAGACATTTCATCTCTAGGGGCTTGAAAAAGATTAGTTTTGTCGCTACACATAGGCTAGAGGGGAATGATGAACATAGCTCAAAGGATCAGTTCTAAACACAGGTTTCAGGTGTGTGTGTTGATTTGGGGGTTCTATTCTATCAAAATTTTGAAATAATTTACCAATTTCCAACTAAAAAATCGAGTTTGAAACCCCATAATTTCTTACTTACACAGTGTTGCGCATGGGTTCTACGCATGCACATAATTACCCCATTTTCATCCTATTTGATCGACTAAACCATCTTTGAACCTCTAATTTTCTATATGAGTATGATTGTTTAAAATTATAGGAATTTTTGGTATCCTTTAGAGCATAGTTCATCGTTGTTTCTGAGTCTTTCTCCTTCCATTTCCTTAATGTTGTGCATAAAAGGTGTTGCGCACAGAAACAATGGTTTTTTCCACCTATCCACCTACCTTGAAATCATGAAATTTTCAGTGTGTCATCCTTACATGCATTAATTTGAAATTATCAAGGGTCTTGGAAAGTTTGGAAGCATATTGAGCCCATCCTTTGGCCAATTGAAGTGTCTTTTCTCTCTATTGTTGCATTTAGGGTGCTTCACACATGACAAAACAAAGCATCTTCATATCTTTACATTACCATCTAGAAATTGTTGTATTTTTGTATTGTTTTATTCATTTAGGATTTGAAAAGAATTTTCAACTTCGTCTTGAAGTCCTAACCTTGATAAAACATCAAACCCTAAACCAAGTTTTGTTTCTTCAGAGTCTTTTTTTTTGGCAATGGAAACTCCATACAAGAAGAGGAAGACAAAGGGAGGAGATATTGTGAGGTTTGAACCACCAGATCCCTCACTTATCAACTTAGAACCTGCCATCAGGGTAGCCTTTGAGCAAGCAAGTTGTGTCAGATTCTGTGAAAAAATACAGGGGTATAATGTGGAGGAGACCAAACAATTTTCCTTAAATTTTGATGGAGATGAAGTAAAAGTTGGTGAATTGAAATTCATCATGTTAGAAGCCATCGTAGCATCAGCCACATAAATACCTTTGGAGGGGGAGAAATGGTTCAAAGGAATAGCTCTAAAGTTGGAGAATTATAAGGATTTCATTAAACCAGAGTATAAAAACCAGAAGTATGGTGTTGTAGTGCCTAGTGACTATTTATTGGAACACTACAATAAGCTTCTCAAGGTAATTCAGAGGTACTTCACGTGTGAAGGTAGATTCACCAGGGTTTATCAATATCACTTCAGGCTCCTCATGCATTTCTCAGGTAAAAATATCCTCAATCTACCCTTTTACCTCTTGAGGAGTCTAGGCACGATGGCTGAGAGAGTGAGAGTGAAGAAGGACATGGTTGACTCAAGATTATTTCATTTTTCACTAATAAAATTGTTGGTATTAGAAGAGTTGCAGAAAAGGAGACAAGAATGGCAAGATTTTCTAACCTCATCCAAGTTTATAGTGCAATCTGCTGGAACTCCATCAAGCTATAGGGATACTCCTTCATTCAACACTAAGACTACTTCTTCATGCCTAAATAGTTATATCAAGAAAATATATTCAACTAAATTTGAGAAATCACCAAAGAAAAAGGGCAGAAAACTATAGCTGTCACCAGAGGTAATGGATATTACTAGTGCCAAGAAAGTCACTCACAAAGGCAACTACCAAAAGGTTACCATTGGAGAAGTCAACTGAAGAACTTGTTGAGCCTAAGGAAATTCAAGGAAAAACAAATTATGTGGATGAGAAATACAAGCAAGTTAAGGAGTTAGAGAAACAATTAAGAGAAGCTCACTTAGTTATAGCCTAGCTGCAACAAGAAAATAGGCAACTAAAGAAGACCATCATAGGGCAAACAACTCAATCTAGTGAAGACCCGCCTATGGTTAAAGCCACACCAGTTTTTGTCAAATCCAAGGCCAAAGGAAAGGTAATAGAGGAAGAGGTTAAGAAGGCAGAAATACCAGTAGCTAGGGTTACAAGATCCTCATCTAAAAAGATACAAATCCAATAAGAGAAGACAATGCAAGAGGAGAAGGAGGATGAAGGGAAGTTCACCTTCATGAGGATGAAGAAGAAATTAAAAGAGGCCTAAGATGAAATTGTTGAGCTCGAGCAACAAGATGAAAAGGCCAGCAAGAAATGGGGTGATCTAGTGGACATCTATCAACCATCCATGGATGATGTCAAATATATTTTGAGCAGATTCCTTCCTCTACATAAGAAACTAAAGAACATCTACATGCAACATTAGGCATTGAAGAAGAAATATAGAGATGTGAAGGAGGATATTAAACATGCCCAATAGAGATAGGGGAAAACTAGATTTTTTGGTTGAGGCAGTTGAAGAAGAGAAATCAAGTGAAAAAACGAGTTGACAACTGCTACCCATAGATGTTGCGCACAGGATGAGTAACAAAATTAGGGTTTCTTGAAAAGGGGCATTTTTGGATTTTTTTTGGCATTTACAGTTCATGGACACCTTCATCATAGTCATCAGGTCATCCACCAACAAATTTTGACAAATGTGAAGCCATTAATGCAGTCAGAGAAATCACACTATTTTCCTGCGCACAGATATAGTCAGCTTTTTGAACATGATTTTTTTTACCCCAGCATTGGAAAAGGAAGGATTTTATCATGTCATCATTTATTTTTTATTATGTAAACACTTCACTCATGCTATTTTGTACAAGTTTGATGTATTAGGTATGTAGGCAAGATTATAGGTAATAGTCAAAGATACTTTCCTAGTTTCTAGAATAGTGGTTTTTTCTTTCCTATTTTTATGAAATCAGTTCCATTTATTGGGGAACAGGTGGGTTTCGGCCTCCTTTGATATAGAAACAATATTTTGTATATAATAGATGATTTTGAATGTAGAAAGGGTTGGCTGTTGGTCAGATTAGAGAATATTTTTTGTGCACTGTAAATTTGAAGACTTTTTTCCAGTGAATGAATGGAATAACAGGTGATTTACGGGGATTCTTGTGTCATAAGTTAGGTGGCTTGTGCTCCTTTTACTTGTGAGATATCTTATTTGTTTTTATCCCTTTAATTTACATATTTATTTCTTAGAAAACACCAGATGATTGATTCAAAATTCATCCTTAATGATGCTCTAATTAGTTTTCCAAGTTATTAATGTTTTCATTGTTAGAACAACATTTTAGGAATCATCTATTGTTTGATGCTCTAATGTGCTCATCCTTCACTTTTTTTTCCTTCACATTCCACAACAATTTAATCTAAAACCACGACCAAATATTCCTACATTTCCCTTGTGGAAATAATCCTCTCTTTTCCCTCGTTTCACTGGACAAAAATTTGATTTGACATGACTCCATGCCCAATGGATCTGCCTCTTTTCTCATCAATAAATATCTGGAAACCAAACTTATTGAGCTGATTACCTAGCCTAATATCCTATTTGTTGAAGTAAATCAAGTAAGAGAACCCTCTCTAGGCTAAAAGGGTTATATTCGGGCCTAAAGTGTTTTGTGGTTACCTCTAAAATTTTCGTCCTCATCCTTGGAAAACTATGGAGTGCTAATATTCTGGGGACCATACTAGGGAATCGAAAAGTTCCATCTTCCCTAGGAAAGACTGTCAAGTTTCAGATTTGATTGTTGATGGTGGACAACAGTCAGACACAAGAAGGTTGTACCTTTCATTTGGAATCTCCAATCATGAATAATATATATTTTCAAGTTCCACTGGTGTTTCCATGTTTTCAAGATGAATTATCAATCTAGAAGATATGCTCCCATGAATCGAGATCATCTTTTAGGATTTCCAAATCAAATGCCTTGCATAGATTGGCAGACTTATTTGCCAAAATTCGAAGATTGGGAAAAAGAGGATGTTGCACTTCATTTGATGAGGTTTCATATACATGTGCATAAGTTAAAGGTTCATTTCCATGAGGACAGTTTAATGAAAATGTTCATGGCAACTTTAGAAGGAAAAGTTAGATCCTGGTATGCAGGTTTGCCACCTGGTAGTTTGTATTCTCTTACAAATTTTCACACAGTTTTTTATGAGCATTTTAAAGAACTTTGTCCTTCCCTGTTGTTGGTTAAAAAATGTCGTGCATATTTTGAAGGTTCCATTCAATATCTGGAAAATATTTATGGTGATGAGGAGTGATTGGATGATGAAATTAAGGAAGCCCTTTATGAATTTTTATCTCAACATCAAGAATAGAAACTGGAAGTTAGTTTACATGAAATTCAAGAGAAATTCCAGCAAGTACTAATTCCCTTGGCCGAAGATGAAAAAGAACTAGAATTTAATGAGGACAGTCACATTCTATCCCCTGAAATTGATGAATATATGCAAAATGTTTGCAAGTTTTAATGTGATCATGATAAGGATGAAGATAGTCAGGATCTTGATGTGGAAACTCATGTTTTGTCCCTTGGGTTTAATGAAAATGTTTAGATTTTAAGAAACCAACGTATGGATGAGGATTGTCAATCAAGTTTTTCTTCAGAATTTTCATTTCAAAAATAAGCTTGTCAAGTTCAGATTTTTTAAGTTTATGTATGGAAAATTTAGATAGTGAACCTGCACATGACAACCTTCAAATAAAGTCACACGAGGATAAGCATAATAACCAACAAATTCTGCTAATAAACTCTTCAATACAAGAGAATTTTATCATTGAGTTCCAAGGAGATGTTGAAGAAGGGAAATTTGTTTTGGATCCTTCAAACGATGGAAAAATATTTATAATCTTACATCCCTTGAAAGCACAAAGCTAGAAACTTCAAAAAAGCACAAAGAAGTTGTTTTTGTTGAAGTATATGAAAAGTCATTTTTAGGTGTACAAATAACATCTGTCCTATTTGAGGTTTTTCATCAGCATTCAAAGTCTTGTCTTTGGGATGATATGAATACAAATTTTATTAAGAAAACTGTTGTTTTTCCTTTTGACAATGACCATGAAAGGTTTGAAGGCATTAAACAAGAAGGGGAAATTCTCCATGATTTTAAGGATCCTTTGGAAAACCTATTGAAATCTCAACAAAATTGAATTTTGTGTTGTTTATAGATTATGTAGATCATAATCAACTAGAGATTGAGTGGCCAGTTTTTAAATTTTTCTTTATTTTTAAAGCAAATGGGAGAAAAAAGAAATCAAATAGTCATTTGGTTGATCAACTACACTGGAATTCCATATCACCTGATTGGGTAGAAAATTTCAACAGGTTAGAGTAGGAAATGACATGAAATAAGATTGCTTGGGAAAGCATTAATTTTAGTTTGGTTTTTAGCAGTAAGGTGTGCAACTTCAATATTGGTGCAATATTGAAATAGTTTCAGTTTTAAGAAAGATTTTGAGTCAGTTTGAGGATTGAAACAAGTTTCCAATTTGGTTTAAATTGTAGTGGTTCCAGAGTAGACTCCATTGCCCCAATGATTCAAGCTACTAGTCTACAGTGTTCTTGGTACCTCACAAGGAGGTTGCCATCCCCATTGGAACCAATGTTATGGTCCTATAATATAAGGATCAAAGTGTGTTTGTTTGACTATTCATTTTAGGGGTATGTTTGCAAGATTTAGCCTATGAATTCACCAAGTATCATAGTCTAAGGGGTCTTTATATGAAAGAATCAAATTGGTCAAGTCATTGTAAATATGTGTGTCAAAAGATATTTACTAGTCTTTATTTGAATTGTAAGGTCCATGAGGGGTCATCATTTGAAATTAGTAAACATGGGGAAATAATGTTATTATGGGAATAAATTGGGGTCATTGTTATAAGAGTTAGATTCGAGTCATGTCAATTAGGTTTAAAAAATAGTTGGTGGTGGGTGACATCAACAAATGTACAACAATCATCATCAAATTTGGCATCATCTTATTTTTTGGTGCTCATCCTTTTGATCTTCCTAAAGTACCATTATTTAAAAAGGAGGAACAAATTACTCTATAAAGTTATCAAATTGCATGCAAGTTGATCCTTCAACCTTAAGAGTTCGCAAACATTTCATCTCCAGGGGCTTGAAAAAGATCATTTTTTGGCTACACACAAGATGTAGGGGAACACTACAGACAGCTCAAAGGATCAGTTCTCCTCATCAAACACGGGTTCTAGGTGTGTGTGTTGATTTAAGGGTTCTATTCTGTCAAAAATTTAAATAACTTACCAATTACCAACTAAAAAACTGAGTTTGAAACCCTGAAATTTCTTACTTACACAATGTTGCACATGCACATAGTCACCCCATTTTCATCCCATTCGATTGACCAAACCATCTTTGAACCCCAACATTTATGTATGAGTATGCTTGTTTAAAATTATAAGAATTTTTGGTGTCCTTTGGAGTGTAGTTCATCGTTGCTTCCAGGTCTTTCTCCTTCCATTTCCTTAATGCTATGCATAGAAGGTGTTGCACACAGAAACAATGATTTTTTCCACCTATCCACCTTCCTTGAAATCATGAAATTTTTAGTGTTTCAGTATTACATGAATTAAGTTGATATTATCATAGGTCTTGGAAAGTTTGGAAGCATCTTGAGTGTGTCCTTTGTCAATTTGAAGTGTCTTTTCTCTCTATCACTGCGTTTAAGCTTATTTGCACATGACAAAAAATAGCACCTTCATCTCTTTCCACTACCAGCCAAAAATTATGGTATTTATGTATTGTTTTCTTCATTTAGGGTTTGAAACACATTTTCAATTTTGCCTTGAAGTCCTAACCTTGATAAAACATCAAACCCTAGCCCAAGTTCTGTGTCTTCTGAGTCTTGCTTTTGGCAATGACAACTCCAGAGAAGAAGAGAAAGACAAAGGGAGGAGATATTGTGAGGTTTGAACCACAAGATCCCTCACTTATCAACTTAGACCCTTCCATCAGGGTAGCCTTTGAGAAAATATGTTGTGTCAGATTTTATGAAAAAGTACAGGGGTATAATGTGGAGGTGACCAAAAAATTTGCCCTAAATTTTGATGGAGATGAAGTAAAAGTTGGTGAAATGAAATTCATTGTGTCAAAATCCACCATAGCATCAACCACAAAATAACCTTTGCAAGGGGGGAAATGGTTCAAAGGAATGCTTTTAGAGTTGGAGCATTATAAGGATTTCATGAAACCAAAGTATAAAAACCAGAAATATGGTGTTGTAGTGCCTAGTGAATAGTTATTGGAACACTACAATATGCTTATTAAGGTAATTCAGAGGTACTTCACGTGTGAAAGTAGATTCACCAGGGTATATCAATATCACTTCAGGCTCCTCATGCATTTCTCAGGTAAAAGTATCCTCAATCTACCCTTTTACCTCTTAAGGAGTTTGGTCAAGATGGCTATGAGAGTAAGAGTGAAGAAGGACATGGTTGACTCAGGATTATTTCATTTTTCACTAGTAAAATTGTTGGTATTAGAAGAGTTGCAAAAAAGGAGATAGATATGGCAAGAATTTCTATCCTCATCCAAGTTTATAGTGCAATCTACTGGAATTCCATCAAGCTCCAGGGACATTCCTTCATCCACCATTAAGACTACTTCTTCACCCCTAAAGACTTATATCAAGAAAATATATTAAGCTACAGTTGAGCGATCACTGAAGAAAAAGGGCAGAAAACTATAACTCTCACTAGAGGTAATGGAGATTGTAGTGCCAAGAAAGTCACTCACAAAGGCAATTGCCAAAAGGTTACCATTTGAGAACCCAACTAGAGAACTTTTTGAGCCTAAGGAAATTCAAGCACAAACGAGTTCTATGGATGAGAAAGACAAGCAAGTTAAGTAGTTAGAGAAACAATTGAGAGAAGCTCACTTAGCTGTAGCCCAGCTGCAACAAGAAAATAGGCAACTAAAGAAGACCATCATAGGAAAAGCAACTCAATCTAGTGAAGATCGTCCTATGGTTAAAGCCACACCAATTGTTGTCAAATCCAAGGGAAAAGGAAAGGTAATAAAGGAAGAGGTTAAGAAGGAAGAAATACCAGTAGACAAGGTTGCAAGATCCTCATCTAAAAGGATACAAATCCAAGAAGAGAAGACAATGCAAGAGGAGAAGGAGGATGAAGTGAAGTTCACCTTCATGAGGATGAAGAAAAAATTAAAAGAGGCCCAAGATGAAATTGTTGAGCTCAAGAAGCAAGATGAAAAGGCCAGGCAAAAATGGAGTGATCTTATGGACATCTATCAATCAACCATGGATGATGCCAAATACATGTTGAGCATATCCCTTCCTCTACACAAGAAACTAAAGAACAACTACAAGCATCATTGCACATTGAAGAAGAAATATAGAGATGCGAAGGAGCATCTTCAAAAGGCCCATCAAATAATTCAACAAAAGGACAGGGGAAAGCTAGATTTTCTAGTTGATGTAGTTGAAGAAGATAAATCAAGTGAAAATATGAGTTAACAACTGCTACCTACAAATGTTGCGCTTAAGATGAGCAACGAAACTAGGGTTTCTTGAAAAGGGAATTTTTTGGAAATTTTTTGGCATTTAAAGATCTTGGACACCTTCATCAAAATCACAAGGTCATCCACCAACAGATTTTTACAAATGTGCAACCATTTATGTAGTCAGAGAAATAACACTCTTTTGTTGTGCACAAGTGCTGCGCACATATATAATTAGCTTTTTAGACATAATTTTTTTAACCCCAGCATTGGCAAAGTAAGGATTTTATCATGTCATTATTTATATTTTATTATGTAAACACTTCACTCATGATATTTTGTACAAGTTCGATGTATTAGGTGAGTAGGCAAGATTATATGTAATAGTCAAAGATACTTTCGTAGTTTCCAGAATAGTGGTTTTTTCTTTCCTATCTTTATGAAATTAGTTCCATCTATTGGGGAATAGGTTGGTTTTGACTTCCTTTGATATAGAAACCATATTTTATATATAGTAGATGATTTTTAATGTAGAAAAGGTTAGTTATTGGTCATATTAGAGAAAAAAAAAATGTGCATTGTAATTTTGAAGACTTTTTGCAAATGAATGAATGGAATAACAGATGATTTGCAGGGATTCTTATGTCATAATTTTGGTGGCTTGTGCTCCTTTGACTTGTGAGTAAGCTTATGTGTTTTTCATCCCTTTAATGTACATATTTCTTGCTTGGAAAAAAACCAGATGATTGATTTGGAATCCATCCTTAATGATGCTTTGATTAGTTTTCAAAGTTATTAATGTTTTTAGCTTTAGAACAACATTTTAGAATTCATCTATTGTTTGATGCTCTAATGTGCTTGTCCTTCACTTTTTCTTCCTTCACCTTCCACAATAATTTAATCTAAAACCACCACCAAAGCTTCCTACCTTGCCCCTGTGGAAACAATCCTCTCTTTTCCCTCATATCATTGGACACAAAGTTGATTTGACATGACTCGATGCCCAATGGATCTGCCTCTTTTCTCATAAAATAACCTTCGAAAACCAAACTTATTGAGTTGATTACGAAGCCTAATATCCTATTTGTTGAAGTAAACCAAGTGAGAGACACCTCTCCAGGCTACAAGAGCTAGATTATGGCCTAAAGTGGTTTGTGGTTACCTCTGCAATTTTCCTCCTTAGCCTAGGAAAAATACATAATGCTAACATGAAGCACATAGCTACTGGGTAGGTGAATCATATCAGGGTTTGTGTGAAGAACCTGTATAAGTTGGATGGGGAAGATTGTGCTGCATTAAGTAGTAAGGCAGAGAAAGTGCAGAGTCACGATGTCAGTGAGCTCTAGCACAAAAGATTGGGCCATTTGCATCATGGTGCCCTGAAAATTATACAGCAAATAACCACTAGCCTCCTATAAGGATCACTTGAGCAGTAGGATGCCTATAAGGGTTGTACCTTGGGGAAATATGTGAAATCCACATTCAATGATCAAGACAACAAATCGCATGTGGTCATGGAAAGAGTCCACTCTGCTGTTTATGGACCCTTCTTGACAACCTCCATTTCCAAACATAAATATTTTGTTATTTTTATTGATGATTTATGAAGGAAGTGTTGGATATTCTTCATGCAGAAGAAGGATGAGACATTATAAAAGTTTTTAGAATTCAAGGCAGTAGTTGAGAAAGAGACTAAAAAGAAGGCAAAGGCTCTCAAGAGCAACAATGGAGGTGAGTATGTTTCGAACTTAAAGGAATTTTGTGCCAAAGAAGGAATTTGAAGAGAACTGATAGCTCCCCACAACCCACAATAGAATGGGGTAGTTGAGAGAAAGAATCAAATAATTGTGGGGGCTACGAGAGCTATGCTACATGTCCAAGGTTTGCCACTACATTTGTGGGTAGAAACATGTAACACAACAATCTACTTGCATAACCGAAGTCCTCATCAGATTCATGGTATGATTACACAAGAGGAGGCTTTCGCGGGGATAAAATCAGATGTGTCTCACTTTAGAATTTTTTGGAGCCTCTATTTACTGCCATGTCTCCAAAGGTTCTAGGAAGAAATTTGAGTAGACAATAGAGTTGGGAGTTTTTGTGGGTTACTCTAGAACTCCACACAATTACCATGTGTACTTACCTTCCCTCAGAATGACGGTTGTGCAAAGGGATGTAAATTTTAAAGAGGAGAAATTGATGTGCTCTCTTGAGAGGAAGCCTAAGATCCCACCAGAAGAGAAGATTTTAGCTCCAAAGGAGGAGCCTCAGGAAGTTGTGGAGTAGCCACAAAGGGAGGAATAGAGAGGAGGCAGAGTGGAGACATCCACTCAAGCAGAACCATCCAGAGAAGGTAGAAAAATAACTAGGGAAGTTGATAGGTTGGTGTAGGATGCGAGGGAGAATGTGGGAACTACTTCAAATTTGCATAGGCAAAGGAGGTCACCTGAGAGGTACACTAGCTACATGGCTCTAATAACTAAGCTTGTAGAGACTAAGACATCCTATTTTGAGGAAGTAATAGAGAAATCTGTTTGGGTTGATGCAATGGTGGAAGAATACAAATCCATTATAAAGAACAATGTTTGGGAAGTGGTTCCAAGACCGAAAGATAAATCATTTATGGGTTCAAAAATGGATCTTTAAGGTTAATCATGCAACAAATAGAAGCATAGAGAAGTATAAGGCCATATTTGTGGCCAAAGGATTCTCTCAAGTTGAGGGAATCGACTACGAGGAAAACTTTTCTCCTATAGCAAGGTATTCATCCATCAGATCAATTCTTGCACTGGTTACGCAGATGGGCTGGAAGATCAACCAGATGGATGCAATTTTTTTTTCTCAATGTTGTTATTAAGGAGGAAGTGTACATCGAGCAACCATAGGGTTTTGAGACATTTTATTAGGAGTCTCATGTATGGAGACTCAAGCAAGAATTGTACAGTCTCAAATAGGCACCTCGAGCTTGGTACACTCGGATCGACAATTATCTCACTAGTTTAGGATGACCAGATGTGAAACTATATCATATTTTGGTAGAAGTTAAATTTTTTATCATTGTTTTATATGTTGATGATTTAATATTGATAGGTGATGAGAAATTGATTAACTCTTGCTAGGAGGATCTTGCAAGGGAATTTGAGATGAAAGAGATGGGTCCCGTGCACTACTTCCTCTCGCTGTAAGTATGGCAAGGCGATGGGGAATTATTTGTGTCTCAAGGAAATTATGCCAACGAGATACTGTAAATATCTCACATGGAGATTTGTATGCCAGTCGAGACACCTCTAGCAACCAACTGGAGGAAGGAGAATGCCACTTCTAGTGAAGAGGTGGATGCTACCATTTACCGGCAGCTAGTGGGTTCAACTAATGTATCTTGTGAACACATGACCAAATATGTGCTATGCATTCAATCAACTGAGCTAAGCTATGGTTAGGAAAACTAAGTTATATTGGAAGGGAGTTAAGTGTGTTTTACGGTACTTGAGAGGAATTACCCAATATGGAATATGGTATAGACAAACAGAGGGAGTGAAGCCATATGCCTACACGAATGCAGATTGAGCAAGGAGTCCATCTGACTAAAAGAGTACATCAAGTGGATTTTTTAGTGTTGGGTCCATAGTGGTTTCTTGGTACAATAGGAAGCAGAGGTTTGTGACACTCAGCAGAAGCAGAAGTAGAATACATGGTTACAAGTCAAGCAACATGTGAGGTGATCTAGATGAGAAAGATACTTGTAGGACTATTTGGTTAGATGATGGATCTAACTGTGATCTATTGTGATAATCAAATTTGAATTAAGCTCTCCAAGAATACGATATTTTATCAGAATGTATTGTAGAAACATTATCCACCTTTGAACACAATCCCATAAATGATGATACCATATCTATATCTATATATATATATATAATATATAATATATATATATATATAAATAATATATTATATAATATATATATATAATTATATATAATATATATATATATATATATATATATATATATATATATATAATGTTGCTACAATACATTCTGATAAAGGAACAAGATGTTGTCATATTGGCAAAAGCTTTTTTAAGAGGGAAGTTCAAATTCCACAGGTGCAGGATAGGGGTGGTTGATAATCCCTTTCTTGCTAAGAGGGATTGTTGAGAAGTGTAGCAAGAAAGACTCAATTTGACTTTGCCTTGGTCAAATTGAGAAAATTCAAATTTCCACATCAGCAGACAACTTGGAGGTAGTTAATTGAGGTGACATGGCTCTTGTCACTCAGTTAGCTCAATGTATTTGAGTTAGAGGGCTTGGAGTTCAATTAAGCATGTGTGATTGCTAAATTTTAATAATCCAGGCCAGTTACTTCTAGTTGTATTCAGTTAAACTAGTTCCAATTGTTGACAGAGCTAGTGAAAGGTCAGTTGTGCAGTGGGACAATAATCTAACTCAGTGATCATCTAATTATCTGATCAATCAACTCAAAATAGCTAGTACATGCAAGGAATTCAAGTTCCTCAATTGTGGTTGAGATTCCAAGGAAGTGTAACAAGAATTTGTAAACTATTTTGAGTGTACATGTGTTGCATGCAGTCAGATGATCAATCCTTGGGAATTGTGCAATCAACTGGAGGCAATTCCTAAAAAATAGGGGGTAATTTCCTCAGGTATTGCACAAGGAAATATGAGCTCAGGTGCAGGTAGAAATTGACTAAATCTAGGTCAGAGCTTCTCAGGGAGTAGAGAGATAGGTTATTCACTTGCAAGTTGTGCTCAGAGTGGGAAAGCAATTGTGATACATTCTTTATTCATCTAATTAATGCAAAGGAGCTTGAGGGTTTTTTCCCAGTTGGGTTCCCCTAGAAAAATATTGTGCATGTGTGGTTTTTCTTATTGCATGTTTGCGAATGTTGTTCTAAATTGCGAATTAAATTCCATAGACCAGTAACGTAGAAGTGTGTCTCTTGATTTTAAATTATATTTCTTTAGTAGTTGCAATTCTATCACCATATCTCTACATTTGTAAATCAAATTTGGTTCGGTTTTACAAAGTAGTGGTACCAGTTGTCAAGTCAATTCATCATAGAGAATAGTTGAATACATGTTGACATAATATATATTTGCAAATGTCCTTGCACACTTTACTATTTGTAGCTATAATTGATGGTGTTGTCTATGGAGGCCACAATTCCATCCAGATGATGAAATTCTCTACGAGATCTGGTGAATTTGTTTTGAAAAATTCCAGTCCTAGGAGTGTTTGAATCACTTTTATCTCTAGGGCATCGAAAATAATGAACCTTGACAATTGCAAGCATGTTTCTAGTAAAGTATGGTGGTGATTTTTTTTAATTCAATGTTACAAGTGTCATTTTTCATGATCTTGGGCGTAAAAAAGAAGAAAAAAAACAGTTTGCAGTGATTTTTGGCTGTATCAAAAAATTTGTGGATGGAGTATTTTATGATTTTGAATCCATTTCCACTATTACAAAAAATGTTTTAAACACTTGTATTGGCGGGTTTTGTTAATTCCCTATAATACTAGTGTATTCCCCTTATTGTTATTGTTTTTTTTTTTTCTAAATAAAACTATTCTATTAACATAAAAGGTGGTAATTTACATCAAGACCGTAGTAAAAAACAACTGCCTTGTAGAAGCGGCAGAGAGTATCAAAAACACTGCCCATGACAGTGAACTTAGCCAAGGGCTGGTATTCAAATCCCACGCAGGGGAACAATTATTGGCTCTCTTGCTGGGCTTACAAAAATTCAAAGAGGCATGTAAATTAAACCATAACTAACTAAAGTGAACCAAAATTTGCATCATGAACCAAAAATTACCCGCTATTAAGGGCCGCGTGACCATCAACAGAGCAACAATGAAAGAAGCTATGCGTCCAGAGGCTCCTCCACAATTCTGCACCAACCAAACTCCGGTAGAGCACTTGCACGAGCATCATCAGTGTCATCCATTGCACGAGCAGCAGCAGGTTCAAGGGGACCAGGAGGCTCCATTTCCATCCCCATGTCCATGGCATTGTGAGTTGGGACCTCCGGATCCTGCATAGAGAAAGGAATCTGCGCGAGTACAGAGTCAGGGCCCTCCTGATGAGTGTTGGATTCCCCTACCTCTTGGCTTTCTTCAAGAAATAACACTAAGACATGAGCACTGATTCTTGGGCAATTCAGGGAACAATTGAAGGTAAAAATCGCCAAGCCAAAGGAGGGAGACGACAAGGAGTCAGGAGGGAAATGGATGGGGAGATGGGGACACCCTCTCCCACTATGAGTGCGAGGGTAATGACCAGCGGAGAGATCACTAAAACAGAGGGAGAATTGGAGGATGGGCGAGAGGGCACACACCTAGGAGTTCCCCTGCGGCTCCTCATCCTATGTCGCAGACGGGGCATAACTACTACCTCAGTCACCCTTCGAACATAGAACCGCTCAACCACCTCCTCCGAGCTCGACCTATTTAAATGGGCATCCAAACTCAGGCTGGAGGCCTCTAAACAAAGCCTTGGAGAAGAAGAAGGCGGCGTCGCAGAATTGGCTGCGCAAAACAGGGCAACAAAGCACAACAAAGCAGCATACCATAAAACACCTTTGCTAGACCCACCAAGCACCAGAGGCTTCCAAACGATCACAAAGTTGAGCCTGTATGTAACACTATCTGCCCTTCCTCGAATTACCCCCACCATAACTCCAACATTAAAGAGAGCTGAGGCCCAGCTCAGACCAGAGCATGCGGAAGTGATGGAGAAACCGGATGACAGTTTGGGCGTAACAAAGCCACATGATGTGAATCCAAATGAAACCAAATGCCCCTGTTTAAGCTGCGTCAGGTGATAAACCAGGTGGTACAGGGCAGGCAGGTGTCGTCCTACCTCGCCGCACCCCTATCCTGTCACTTTAACCCACTGTATATGCACCCGCATCCGGGGCCCTTATTGTTATTGTTAGTGTAGTCCCCTATTGTTATTTTTTTGCCCATATGTCCCCCATGTTGTTATTTTTGTGCCCTATAGAAGCACACTATTATTATTGTTGTGCCCTTACATTATTATTGTTATGTAGGCTCTGATTATATTGTGACCACTCAGATTCCTATATATACCAAGAAGGTCTTATCATTTGTATCATCCAAGAATTATTCATTTATTTGATGTAAAGGAGTTTTACCTATCGAAGAGGTTATTTTTCAAGTCGTTGATCTTTCTTTTCTCCTGTTTTGTGAGTTGGTTGCATAACATTTGGTATTAGAGCTTTGGATTCTAGGGTTTCACTGCTTCAAAAAGGTCATTGTAGCATTTTCACTATAGTTTTTTTTCTACGAAGCTTTAGAAGCTAAAATTACGACCACATGGAGAAGAAATATTTGTGAACTTTTTTATGGAATTTCGGATCTTGGTTCACTATATTTTCTGAGATATGGTTCGAAGAATTTAGGGTTTCTTCATGCTCCAAAATTCAGTCTCAAACATGCGACTAACGAAAAATTGTCATAACTTTTGGTTCAAGCATTGGATTGGAATTTCATTAAAAGTGACAGAAAGATAACACACTATAGTTTCTTGTGTATCAATTTCAAGGCCGAAGGATTAAAAAATGACGTGGCATTCCATACAAGTCCGTTCTACTGAAACAATCCATAATCAGATTGTTGTGGGAAATTTATCTTGAAGAATATAATATTGGTATAACTTGTGGGATCATAAAGAAGACTTAGCCGGTTACCACAGGACGAAATTTCAGACCTTTTAGATCTGAAATTAGAGAGATACAACAACTTCAATATCGAGAAACAAAAAATCAAGAAAAAGGTGTGTATTCTTTTTAAATTTTCATAAATTTTGTTTGAAAAAACAGTTTGAAGTGACTCAGAAAGCTCATAAAGCTCTACTATGACCCATGAAGAGGAAGAATTGCAACATGATATATCAAAATTACAGGACCAAGTGCAACAAATTTCACACTCACAAAGAGCAACCAAAGATGAACTAAAAGGGGACATGGATGGCTTAGAAAGGGAAATGGAAGGTTTGAAGGATGGTTTAAAAGTAGACATGAAATATTTGAAGGATGGATTAAATCAGATGTGGAAGCAATGATGAATTTCAGGATGGAAGGATTGACAAAGTTGCTACAAGAAAGGCTTCCCAATGGTTATAAAATAATCCATGAAAATCATGATGAGTATAAAAGGAATATGAATTATGATTTTAGAGACTCAAATGTTGGGTTTAAGACCCACCACATTCCAAATATCGATATGAGGAAATTTGATGGTCAAGATCCAATAACATGGATAATACAGATGGAGCAATATTTTGATCTCCATGATGTGCAACACACAAAAGGTATGCATTGCATATTTATATTTAGAACCCAATTAGTTTGTATGGTATCTATGGCTTTGTTCTCATAAACCACTTGTCACTGTTGGAAATATTGAGGTGGGGGAGGGGGGTGAATCAATATTTCTTTTCAATTGTTATTTTTACCAGTTAAATAATTTATATTTAGAACACAAAAATGAACAATAGGAATAAATGATTTTATTAATATAATCTTTACAATAAATCAAGTACAATATATATAAGGCTCTAAACTATTGCCAAGCACCAACTTGGTATTTTGTGAGGCTCCAACCACTAGGGCTCCAACCCTATCTTCTCAAGGCACCAACCTTGTGTTTAGGAGCACCAACTCCAAGGACACCAATCCTTCCAATTCTGAGGCACCAACCCCAAGGGCTCTGACCCTATGTTGTCAAGGCACCTACCTTGTGTTTATTTGAGGCTCCAACCTTCAGGGCACCAAACCTCTGGGCTCCAACCCATTGCTATATTTTGTCTAGATATGTTTGGTAGTTATTCTCTTCTCCCAACTTTCTTCAATGAATTCTATCAATCTACAGCTTCATTGTAGTCTCCATGCTACATTATCAATGACAACCTATCTTCATGTGAAGGAGTCTTCACAACTCTTCATATTTCCCCACAGATTCTGAAAAGTTACCTCATGATGATTTCAAATAGCCATCATGATCTACAATAGCCTTCACACAACTTCAATGTGTCTACAATGAACTGCACTAAGCTTTCCAAGGAACAAACTCACAAATACTTCAACATTGGTGCTTTCTATAGATCCCTTCAAATAATGACAGATGAAACTTTATTTCCTTTCACAGAACTGTTCTTCAAAATTGTGTTCTGTACTTCTTCCATTCAATTTAATTTATCACAAGTCCAAGCCTTTTTAAATATTAACCCACTCAACAAAATGTTTTACCTTCATCTTCCGCTGGCCCTTCGGCTTCCTCCTATCCTACTAGACCTTTGGCTTCCTTCTGTCCTGTTGGACCTTCAACTTCCTTCTGTCCTATTGGACCTACGGCTTACTTATGTCCTTCTGCTTACTTCTCTCACTCGATCTTCGACTTCTTTTGTACCTTCATTGTCTGCCAAACCTTTGGCTTCTCGACCTTTCGACTTCTTCTTTCGTTTGCTTGAATTTTCTACTTCCTCTATTTCTTCAATTTCACGAACTGTTACCTCTTCTCTATGATGGATGCCCGAGATATGTTACCCATATGGAGATTCCACGTGCCACGTCATTCCTTTAATCGTAATCGCAACTTCCAAAGGTATTTTATAAGTCGTGCCCATAACATACTTTGTCCTTCGATATCAACGTCATCGATCTTCACATATCAACATAGTTAAAACCATATAATGGGTGGCCCCACCTGCCACATCATCACCTTGATCGCAATCGGCAGTTTGCCATCGTTACATTTCTTCAAGACTTGCAATATGCGACGGATGCGATATTCCAATAAGCTTCTTTTGATAACTCAATTGGGTCCACAACTTTATCACAAACGACAATTTTAACATGTCATCCCTTTTGAACTTTGTGATTCAATGGATGCGATATTACATTAAGTTATGTCATAGTGGTGCAGTTGGGTCCACATAGTCCCAAGTCTTATCATATTAATTCTCCACCGTTGATCTCATCTTTAATTTGATGGTTTTGATCCACCCGATCAACAAACCCAATCATCAATCCTCCATCGTTTGATCAAGGCGCGCTGGATCCAATGGTTCATAACGATATCAGTTGGGGAACTTGTGCGACGCTTAACGTCCTTTACGGAGCTGATAAGGATTACAAATCCTTGATTTATAAAAGTTCGGGTCCATTCTTGAGATCAATGTTCGATCATTTTGTGACCCGATATCCATTGGATATACGAGGTCATCAAATCTACGGCCTGCGGGTCTTCAACTAGCACACGAGTTAACAACAGGATTAACCCCGATTGTTGACTATGACATAAGCATTGAAAATGTGATCGACAGCTAGGATTTAGTGCGGGCCTTCAACCATAATCAAAATAGACATACACTCCTACACCCGCTCTTCCGATAGATGTGCTCTTTGTTTTCTTCTTTACTTGCTCTGATGACTACGTACACTCTTCACTCTTTCGCTCTTCTGATAGCTCTTATTTTGATGATGTGTTCCTCTTTTTGGCTCTTTCCTCGCTTCGTGTTCCTCTTTGCTCCTTCCGATAATTCATGCGATATCTCTGATATGGGTCTTACTCTTGGCACATGCGATAGATCTACTTTGTCTTGGTTTGTCACTCCTATGGATTCTCTTCACTCCTATGACTTCTAATACATTGCTCCGGTAGCTCTATTTATGGTTCTTCGTTGTTTTCTTCCTATCGGTTCTTCTTGGGCATGTATTACATGCAATACTTCCAATGTGGCTCCTCCAATGTTTTCTTCTTTACTCCTCTGATATCGTTGTTGCTCTTTGTTCTTCTGATAGCACTTACCCTTGGGCATATGCGATAACATGCTTCCTTGATGGCTTCTGATGAACTCTTCCTCTTATTCTTTGACTACTCCTGTTCTTGACTTCCAATGGCTTCCAATGTCTTTCCAATGAATTCCCTGATGGCTTTGCTCCTTGGCTTCTTGCTCCTATTTCTTCACAGATCTGCTCTGCTTATCCTTGGCTTCATATCATCATTTAGTATCCTAGAATATTTCCATATTGACATCAATGGCAATCTAGATCAACAATCTCCCCCTTTTTCATTGATAGCAATATTTTTCTTCTCTCCCCCTTTGACATCAATGGCAAAGGAGTGCTTAGGGACTCCCCCTGTCGAACTGCTCCCCCTATCAAACTGCTTTTGTTCTTTATGAGTAGTAGATCTTCATGGGTATGTTACTCCCCCTGTCATAGTGCTCTTCTTTTTACTCAAGATAGAACAACTGTTGCCTCATCATCCACTAGCACATTATCCCCTCTTCATGTCCCAGAACTTCTTCATAATGCTTTCAACAGTTCTTAAATATGCTCCACTTCAATGCTTCCAAACAGTTTGAAAATAGCCACACACCAAATGTTCAAGTCCAAGTTTTTATGCTTCAATCCATATTATGTTGTCTCCACAATCAGAATTAAGAGGCCTTCATAGTCCGAATCAAGAGAAAATGCCACTGAAATTGTCTTTCTTGTTATCTTTCTTCAGATCATGATTCCTTTGTATCTTTGTGCTTCTCCTTAAGTTACTGAGCTATATTTGACTGCACAAGATTCTCCTTTCTATAGTCCTTTTGATGAGCCATCTTTTCCTTGTGTTCTTGTAAAAGTCTCTGCAAGTTATCTCCATTATCATATTTTGATATCCCATCCGTGATTGTCTTTTAAATTCTTTTCACTGATTGGCATATTTTTGCAATGCTTCAATTTTGTTAGATGTTGCCAATTGCTCTTGCTTCAAGATTCATTCCCAGATGTATTTGTTTGTTGGAAAGGGACACATTTTCAAAATACTGTGTAGCTATGCTTTACTCAACTAAGAGAAATAAGGATGCAACAGAGCACTCTTGGCAAAGATTCTCTTCAAAAGGTCACATACTAGTAGTTTCGATAACAAATCAAAAGCATCATCATATAAATTTGGGACTTCAGTTCTAAGATCGCAAGCCTCTCATTGAGGAAAAGGGTGTCAATAACTGAGTTGTGAAACTCCCGACCAAACTTATTCATTTGGAGTTTTGAGTAAGATAAATATCTCCTTCCACATCATCTTCTATTAACTGGCACTTTCTATACTTCGGAATGTTACCAAGATTCATGTTACTACTACAAAATTGAAAACTATAAGCTGATTTTCCCTTCAAACAAAGCCTCTATTACTGTCCTTTATTTACCTGTTCTCACATTATATCCCTGAGTCGAGAAATTCAACTTCTATAATACCAACAACATAGTCATTAGCCCTATTTCTCTAGCATTAGATGGCCTTCTTTGTTGCTCCAATTTCTACTTAGTGATCAAGTGGAAAACCTCTTCAACAACAGGCCAAAGAATGGTTACAAGATCATGTTCTTCAATGTAGTGCTCCTGAGAAATGATCTTTATCAAAGAATGATTGTTAATATAGCTCATCAAGGATTACATAAGGCCCATTTAAAGATGGCTTCTGCAAGAATGCTTAATCATCATAAGATCCCCCCAACTGTATGCCTGATCTTCCTTTTGGAAAAGTCTCCCCACCAAATGCTTAGATTGTCGAAGATTAGGTCAACAACATGTGTTGTTGGCTGGAGAGTTCAAGGGACTTTTGAATTGTATTTGCTTCCTTCTCCATACTTGTGTAACTTTCTTTCCTGGCATGGTTCTAGCTTGAGAAGGTGTCCAAATAAAGTTACAATTACGTGCCATATGACCAATGTTATGACACTTGAAGCATTTTATGTTGTTCATGAATAAGAATTCATGAATTCTTATTGCAAAATTGCTTCTCGGAGATTGATGGGGATCATTATGAGCCCTACAATCTTTTTCCATGTGTCCAAAGTTTGTACAAGAATAACAATAACCAAGAAATAAACTTTGGCACCTGGGAGATGGAAATTTCCTTGATGTACTTTTGAAGCCTTTCTGCCTTGTGATCCTTTGATGATAATTATTGCTTCTCGCATCCTTGACATCATCTACATTTCTTCTTGGAGCGAGATTTCTTCCATTTTTGCCTTAATTCTTCTCCTTGCCTTTGTTGGAACTGGGAGCATCAACATTTCTTTATGGCTTCCTCACATCCTTTTTGTTTGAAGCACTATAATTCTTGCTTGAGGATTCACCTGCATACCTGAGACCTGATTTGTCAAATGGACATCTTTGATGGTTGAGCATGTCATCCAAGGCTTGAGAGCTCTTCAAGGTTTTGTCCATCTCTTCAACCTTTTTCCTGAGGGAGATATTCTCTTCTTCCAATCTTTAGCAATCATTATTCTTCTTAGCAAGTTGTTTCTTAATCGATTCCTTAATACGTATTACTTCATTTTCTTCTAATTTAAGGGAGATGATATTTGACTTCATTTTCCTTTGCTAGACTACTCTCCATTTCTTCCTTGATCCTTGTACCTTTACATGTTTCGGCCTTGAGAAGGTTGATGTTAGATTTTAATTTGAATATTTCTCCATCCTTTGCTTTTAGTTGACATATCATGGTGTTTCTCTCCTTTTTTGCTTCATCACCCTGTCCTTCTATGATTGTCAATGCTTCCATTGTCTTCTTGACTCCTTGTCCTAACTTTCTTGCTTCGTGTAGTTGAGATTTGAGAGAGGAGACCTCTACCTTGTACCGACCAATCTCTTCTTCAAGTTTGTTCAAGCTCTTGTGCCTTTGTTCAAGTTGACTTGACAAGGTATCTTCCCGTCTATTTGCTTTATCCAATTGATTGTCATGGATATGACTTCTTCATGGTGCTTTCTTTTGCTTTGATGAAATTCCTTCTTAAGCTTGGCAAGCTCTTCATCCCTTTCTTGTACTTGAAGCTTGAAAAGGTCAACTTTCTTCCTTGTTTGGTCCTGGTCACCAGCTAGTGCTTTCTCATTAAGTTCCTCATTTTCCTTTTTCAAATTGATAATCTCTTCCATGGTAGCCATAAGTTTAGTAAGGAGATATTTTACAAAGTCTTTTTCATTCTCTTCATCTTCTAGGTCTTCTTTAGCCTTGATGTCATCATTCTCATTTTCAGTTTCTATGATGGGTTCTGCATTTCGTTCTTGGTTTCCATCATCTTCTTGACTAGTGGTCATGGTTAATGCTCCTTTTGAGTGAAGGTTATGAAGTTTCTCCCATATATGCTTCGTTGACGAACATTTTCCTAAATTGTTCTTAATAGAATCAGGTAGCCCATTCAAAATTGCCATTGCTTTTGCATTGTACTCCTTGGATTCTCCATCCATCATGCTATCAACTATCATTGATTTCCAGATTTTAGTGCCTTGAGTATTTAAGAAATTCCTCATTCTTGCCTCCCATGTATCAAAGTTTCCATTGAACCATGGAGCCTTCTCATATTGATTGTCTTCTATTTCAGTGGTAGAGGGATACACATCTTTAGGAGGATTGGATACTTTCTTCCTTGGCTTTGTCATTTGTGTTCTAGTGATCAACCTTCAAGTTGTTAGGCTTTGAGTGAAGGTATTGGATCTGATACCAATTGTTGGAAATACAGAGAGGGGGAGTGAATCAGTATTTCTTTTCAATTGTTATTTTTACCAGTTAAATAATTTATATTTAGAACACAAAAATGAGCAATAGGAACAAATGCTTTTATTAATATAATCTTTACAATAAATCGAGTACAATATATATAAGGCTTCAATCTATTTCCAAGCACCAAATTGGTCTTTTGCGAGGCTCCAACTTCTAGGTCTCCAACCCTATGTTCTCAAGGCACCAACCTTGTGTTTAGGAGCACCAACTCCAAGGACACCAATCCTTCCAATTCTGAGGCACCAACCCCAAGGGCTCCAACCCTATCTTGTCAAGGCACCTACCTTGTGTTTTTTTGAGGCTCCAACCTTTAGGGCACCAACCCTCTAGGCTCAAACCCACTGCTATATTTTGTCTAGATATGTTTGGTAGTTATTCTCTGCTCCCAACATTTTCTTCACTAAATTTTGTCAATCTACAACTTCACTGTAGTCTCCATGCTACATCATCAATGAAAACCTGTCTTCATATGAAGGAGTCTTCACAACTCTTCATATTTCCCACACAGAGTCTGCAAATTTACCTCATGATGATTTCAAATAGCCATCATGATCTACAATAGTCTTCACACAACTTCAATGTGTCTACAATGAACTGCACTAAGCTTTCCAAGGAAAAAACTCACAAATACTTCAACGCTGGTGTTGTCTACTGCTCCCTTCAAATAATGACAGATGAAACCTTATTTCCTTTCACAGAACTATTCTTCAAAATTGCATTCTGTACTTCTTACATTCAATTTAATTTATCACAGGTCTGAGCATTTTTAAAGATTAATCCACTCAATAGAATGTTTTACCTTCATCTTTTGCTGGCCCTTCAACTTCCTCCTATCCTGCTAGACCTTCAGCTTCCTTCTATCCTACTAGACCTTCGGCTTCCTTCTGTCCTGTTGGACCTACGACTTACTTATGTCCTTCTACTTCTCTCACTCGATCTTCGGCTTCTTTTGTACCTTCATCGTCTGCTAGACCTTTGGCTTCTCGACGTTTCGACTTCTTCTTTTGTTCCCTTGACCTTCCAGCTTCCTCTATTTCTTCAAGTTCATGAACTGTTACCTATTCTCTGTGATGGATGCCCGAGATACATTACCCATATGGAGATTCCAGGTGCCATGTCATTCCTTTAATCACAATCACAACTTCTGGAGGTCTTTTATAAGTCGTGCCCATAACATACTCTGTCCTTCGATATCAACATCATCGATCTTCACATATCAACATAGTTAAAACCATATAATTGGTGGTCCCACCTGCCTCATCATCACCTTGATCACAATTGGTTGTTTACCATCGTTACATTTCTTCAAGACTTGCAATATGTGACAGAAGTGATATTTCAATAAGCTTCTTTTGATAACTCAACCGGGTCCACAACTTCATCACAAACGACGGTTTTAACATGTCATCCTTTGCGATTCAACGGATGCGATATTACATTAATTTATGTCAGAGTGGTGCAGTCAGGCCCACTTAGTCCCAAGTCTTATCGGATTAATTCTCCACTGTTGATTTCATATTTAATCCAACGGTTGTTGATCCACCCGATCAACAAACGCAATCGTCGATCCTCCACCGTTTGATCAAGGCGCGCTGGATCCAATGGTTCATAATGATATCGGTCGAGGAACTTGCGCGATGCTTAACCACCTTTACAGATCCGATAAGGATTATAAATCCTTGATCTATAAAAGTTTGGATCCATTCTTGAGATTAATGTCTGATCATTTTGTGACCTAATATCCATTGGATATACGAGGTCATCAAATCTACGGTCTGCGGGTCTTCAACTAGCACACGGGTTAACAACAGGCTTAACCCCCGCCGTTGACTATGATGTAAGTGTTGAAAATGAGATCGATGGCTAGGATTTAGTGCGGGCCTTCAACCACGATCAAAACAAACGTACACTCCTACCCCCACTCTTCCGATAGTTGTGCTCTTTGTTTTCTTCTTTACTTGCTCCAATGACTACGTACACTCTTCACTCTTCTACTCTTTCGATAGCTCTTCTTTTGATGATGTGTTCCTCTTTTTGGCTCTTTCCTCACTAGGTGTTCCTCTTTGCTCCTTCCTATATTTCACGCGATATCTCTGATATGGCTCTTACTCTTGGCACATGCGATAGATCTGCTTTGTCTTGGCTTGTCGCTCATATGGCTTCTCTTCACTCCTATGACTTCTGATACATTGCTCCGATAGCTCTATTTATGTTCCTCTGTTGTTTTCTTCCTATCGATTTTTCTTGGGCATGTATTAGATGCAATACTTCCAATGTGGCTCCTCCAATGTTTTCTTATTTACTCCTTTGATATCGTTGTTGCTCTTTGTTCTTTTGATAGCACTTACCCTAGGGCATATGTGATAACCTAGTTCCTTGATGGCTTATGATGAACTCTTCCTCTTATTCTTTGACTGCCCCTGTTCTTGACTTCCAATGGCTTCCAATGTATTTCCAATAAATTCCCTGATGGCTTTGCTCCTTGGCTTATTGCTTTTGTTTCTTCACGGATCTGCTCTACTTCTCCTTGGCTTCATATAATCATTTAGTATCCTAGAATATTGCCATATTGACATCAATGACAATCTAGATCAACAGTCACTTGGTAAATTTTTATGGAGGAAATCAGATAACACATTATGAGGATACAAAGAGAAACACCTTCTTTAGCCAATTGATAAATCTCAAACAAAAGGGTTCAATGGCGAAGCACATTGAGGACTCCCAAAAATTGAATATTAGGGTAAATGATATTCTAGAGGAGCATAGGATTAATTTATTCATAGGGAATTTAAAGGAAAACATCCAACATGTGGTTTGCCTTTGGGAATATGATTCATTGGAAAAGGCATTGAGGGTGGCAAGAAAAGTTGAAAGAAAAATTATGGTAACAAGGAAGTCTACCAGTCACAACTATAAAGATAGAAGTGTTGATGGTCCTAACTTTCCACAACCTACAAGGTCGGCACCACAAAAATTAGAGGAAAAAAGAGAAAAAGGGCTTTCTTATAGTTGTGATAGAAAATACACTAAAGGTCATAACGGTGCTAAGAAGAAATTATTCTATGTAGATTTTGAAGAGGCAGAAGAAAAGGAACAAGAAACATCAAACAAGGAGGATATGCCCCAAGAACCAACCCTAGAGAAATAAGAAAGTAATCTGACCATATCTTGTAATCCATTGGAAGGAATTACCACTCCTTAAATTCTCAAGATAGAAGGATATATCAAGAAGAAAATGGTAATAGAGCTAATTGATTTGGGTAGTACCCATAATTTTATTCATTATAAGATAGACAAGGAATTGATTTTCTTCCTATATCCAACACGAGAGTGTCAAGTGATGGTTGCAAAAGGAAGAACTATAAATTTCTCTGGAAAGTGTCATAATATCAAGCTAACCATGGGGGAATATGTATTGAATATTCCAATGTTTTTCATTCCAATGGGTGGTGTTGATGTTGTACTAGGAGTCCAATGGTTACAATCCTTGGGGACGATATCTTTTAATTTTCAAGAAGTTTTCTTGAAAAGTTTTTGGGAAGAAAAGGAAGTTGAATTAAGGGGTATCATAGGGAAACCAGGAAAGGTAACCCACTATAATGGCATGACAAAGATTCTGAAGAAAGAAAAAAGGGTAATAATTGCATAATTATGTTCACTAGAGGTTCAGACATCGAAATTATCTATTTCTCCATATCTCCAAAATGTCTCGGACAATCATTCCAATGTGTTTGAGACTCCCAAAGGCCTCCAACCTATTCATGATCATAATCATACTATTAATTTGATTCCAAGAAGTGTTACTCCAAACATTAGGCCTTACATATATGTTTATGCCCAAAAGAGTGAAATTGAACGTATGGTTATAGAAATGCTAGAGGCTGGTATAATTCAACCTAGCAAAATTTGTTTCTCTGCTCTAGTAGTATTGGTGCACTTGAAGGATGGATAATGTCGTATGTGTTCAAATTATAGGGAGCTCATCAATCTCACCATTAAAGATAAATTTCCCATTCTTGACATTGATGAACTACTGGATGAATTACATGGAGCAATTTACTTCACCAAGCTTGATCTTCATTCAGGATATCATCGAATTAGAATGAATATTGAATACATTCCAAAAACAAAGTTTAGAACTCATGAGGTTCAGTATGAATGTTTTGTCATGCCTTTTGGCCTTACTAATGCACCTTCCACATTTCAAGGTTTAATGAATTCCATTTTCAAACCCTTCCTTAGAAAATTTATGTTAGTATTTTTTGATGATATACTAATCTACAACAAGTCTTGGAAGGATCATGTTCAACATTTTTACAGGGTGCTCAAACTATTGGAGGAGAAACAACTATATGCAAAAACCTCCAAATGTTTCTTTGGTGTACAAGAGGTGGAATCTGGGTCATATTGTATCTCATGTGGGTGGTAAGGTAGACCCTAACAAAATCAAAGCCATTAAAGAATGGAAAATACCCACAACCATAAAGCATATTCAAGGATTTCTTGGGTTGAAAGGATATTATCATAAGTTTGTTAAGAATTATAGAATAATAATAGCACCTCTAACAACATTACTGAAGAAAGATGCATTTTATTGGACTCCAGAAGAAACTAAGGCCTTTGAACATCTTAAAGAGACAATGTTCCAATCACCAGTCCTAGCTATGCTAGACTTCGAAAAAACCTTTATTGTGGAATGTGATGCCTCAGAAAATGGAATTGGTGTTGTTTTAATGCAAGAAATAAGACCCATTACTTTTGAAAGTCGTCCAATCAAAGGAAAGTATTTACACAAACCTATCAATGGAGACCTTACCTAATGGGAAGACACTTCAAGGTAAAAACAGATCATGGTAGTCTTAAATACCTTTTATAACAAATATTATCTTCAGAGGAGCAGAAAAAATGGGTCACAAAGGTGTTGGGCTGTGATTTTGAAATCATCTACAAAAAAGGGAAGCAAAATGTTGTTGCAGATGCACTCTCAAGAAAGGATGAGGATGTGGAATAATTGCTTTGTCCCATTTATATTATCCAACTTGATTGGATAACCGAAGCAAGGGATGAATGGAAGAATGACGAATAGGTGTGGACACTCATTCAAAAGTTGCAAATAGATCCTAGTACATCTAATACATTTAGCTAGAAAATTGATTCATTATGGAACACAGATCTCTTATAAATTTGTAATAATTCCCAACTCAAGCAAAAGATTATTTTGGAATTGCACACCTCCCCCTTAGGAGGGCACTCGAGATTTTAAAAAACTTACCACAAGGTCAAGAAGGATTTTTTTTTAGATGGACTTAAATATGATATTCAGAATTTTGTGGCAAAATGTTTGGTTTGCCAACAAAATAAAGTTGAGAAAATTAAGACCCCGAGTTTGACACAACCTTTATCCATTCCAATTCAGCGTTGGGAGGAGGTCTCAATGGATTTTATCACATGTTTACACAAGTTTGAAGGAAAGAGTGTCATCATGGTAGTAGTTGATAAACTTACCAAGTATGCACACTTTTGTGCATTATCTCATCCTTATAAAGCTAGTAAAATTGCTACTACATTTATGGAAACAATTCAAAAGCTTCATGGAAACCCAAAGATTATTTTAAGTGACAAAGATCCCATTTTCACTGGAAATTTTTGGACAGGATTATTTTCTTGTCTTGGTACTCAATTAGCTCATAGCTCATATTATTATCCTCAATCTAACGAGAAAAATGAGATAGTGAACAAATGTTTGGAAGGATATCTTCATTGCTTTGTACCTGATAAACAAACACAATGGGTCAAGTGCTTACTAGTAGCCAAATGGTGGTATAAAACTTCCTTCCATACTACAGCAAAAGTGACCCCATTTATGGAATTTTATGGATATCATCCACCATCCATCACATCATCTTTAAGATAAAATTCTAAGGTTCAAGTAGTAGAATATCACATCGAGCATCAACAACAAGTTATCCAACTCTTAAAAGATAACCTCACTATGGCGCATAATCGAATGAAACAACAGGAAGATCAAATTTGCAGTGAAAGTTGTTTTGATGTAGGCGACTGGTATTTTTACGACTACAACCATACAAACAAATGTCCCTCAAGTAAGCTAAGAAGAATAATAAATTATCACCCAAGTACTATGGTCCTCACAAGGTGTTGCAAAATATTGGTATTATGGCATACAAATTGGAGCTGCCTGCATCTTCTCAAGTACACCTAGTTTTCCATGTTTCATGCTTAAAGAAATTTATTGATGACAAGCTCTCAATTCAAACAATGTTGCTAGAACTTGATGGAGAAAGAAAAATCATATTCGAACCTAAAGCAGTCACAAAACAAGAACCTGATAGTTACATAATCGATTAATTTCAAAGTATGTCATTAAGTGGAAGAAATTACCCATTGATTCCCCTATTGTTATTGTTGTGCCCCATAGAAGCCCACTATGATTATTGTTGTGGCCTTACATTATTATTTTTATGTAGTCTCTGATTATTGTGACCCCTTAGAATCCTATATATACCAAGGAGGTCTTATCATTTATATCATCCAAAAATTGTTCATTTATGTGATGTAAATTAGGTTTCCCCCTCGAAGAGGCTACTTTACAAGTCATTGATATATTTTCTATCTTGTTTTGTGAGTTGGTTACACAATAGGTTTTTACTGAACCAACAAAAAAAAGTTGGTAAATTTTGGCCTTGTGGACGAATTTATCGGTTTGATAGACAGTGTCTATTATTGCATATTGTAATTTTTTGTTTCTTGTGGCATGTATATCAATAAGTAAATGCATAGGATGATTTTCGAATTTCTAAAATTTTTCCTATTAATGTTCGTAAAAGTTGGCTGTGTTATCTTTAATTGTTATTTATTCAAAGCTCCATGTGTAAACGGTTTTCACACAATTAATAGTAATATTCAGTGTTTGTAAATAAAATTAAGAATTGTAAAGTAAATGGGATTTGAATACATTATTCATTGACAGAGGGATTTTTTTTCTTTTTTGCTGTAAATAAAATTGTGTAGCAAGAAAGGGAAAGAGGTTGTTTGCAGTGATACAATTAGCCCACTTGCTGAGACTGATGATAGCTTTGGCTGGTTGAGAAATTATGGGTGATATGTGAATCTGTCAATGGAAGAGAAAACATGTAACAAGATTTGGAGTACCGGATTAGCGAATGTTGGGTGTGTTCCGAAGGTCTTTGATTTCAAAGAAATTGTTTTTCTTTGTGAAAATAATTTTGATTTAAGAAAGAGTGGAATTAATCTAGGGGTGATACAGTTTCTCTGAGTCCCACTGTATTCAGGGTTTTATTCAAGTAACCAGAACCGAACAACCATTTATAATTGTCCATTGTGGATAGCTTCTTGGAGTAGAAGGGTGCGAAATTGACATTGTGTGGAAATTCATTTCTGCAACTTCTGAGGTTCCTTACGATCTTTCTCTTGTAGATATTTATTTGTTTAAGAAACCATATAGGTATTTATGTTGGCTATTTTCCTATGTATTAGGGCTATAAAGTACTTTACATATCTCGAAATGCATTTTCTATGTGATTTATGAGACATACACAAATAATTGTATGTTCGATTGGGTTTATGTAATTTGAAATGAATTAACTATTTAGTTACATATATTATCCAAGAAAAATGGCTTCTTTATGATGTCATATATGATAAAAATTCTCATGTCAAGGCATGTGTTTAACCGTTTTCCCTGTAATCCTATATTCAAGTTCTGCAAGAAATGAATGCAATTTTGGTATCCTATATTGTGGAAGCACGAAGCTTCTTTAATTTTTTATTTAATTCAAGATGTGTTTGTGAGGAAAGTGTATTGCATGGTAATTAGGAAAGAGCCTTCTTGAATATCTATAGAGGGTGAGGATTTCCTACTTCGCAAGGGGGAATATGAGGAAAGAGAAAGAAATATGGTTATACCAATTTAGGAGTTTGAAAATAGGCCATTGCTTCTGCAAATGTTTTTTCTAGATAGGTATTTTGTTGCTGAAGTTTGTAGGCAACATCGTCTTTGACTATCTATATTTGAACAAAAAAAGAAAAGATAATTTATTTCTTTTATGTTTGTTATTGGAAAAGTGTTTGTGAAGAATGTGGCTCGTGCTCTCATTCTTGCAAAGTATTTGGATGATTTAAACTTAAGTGAAGATGAAGCTATTAAAGGCTTTGATAGAGGAAGAATTTTGTGGAACACCTTGAGTCTATGAGGTACGAGAACTTGTTTATGATATGTAGAGAGTAGAGTGAGGAAAGTTACAATGTATCAACAAAAGATCAAAAATCGCTACTAGATGTTCAATAGATTACTGAAGAAGAGATCATTGTGACAGGAGAAAGATTTAAGCAAAGAGGTGCAAACCCTAAAACATAATCTCAATCTTGCACATATAGTATTCATGTGACTTCATCTACTAGCAAAAGTAGAAAAATAACTACTAGAAACAAAAAACTAGTTGGTGATAGGCTATTAGGTGGCAGGGATGACAAAGGCCCCCTCTGTAAATTAACTCCAAAAAGAGTGCACACGGTTGAATCGTTTAGATCTAAGAGTACACCTAAAATGAAGAGAATTGAAGGAGTGGTGGACATGGAAGTTGATAGCATTGTACTACCTAATTGGGTTAGTACTAATTTGCAAGAAAATCAGAGAATAATGGAAGAAATTGCTGAAGAAGACATTAATTTCAATGACCATTTTATCACATTGCAGGATGAAATTATGACAGGGGAGGTAAGAGATTGAAGATTGAAAGGATACAACTTTTTGATAGAAAGGTGGTTAATTGGGAAAATTTGAATGTTAATTTGTCTTTGGTTGTAATGCCTGAGCTGATGAAATTGTGTGAAGCTGATGGTGAAGCACTTGTGAGTTCTATTGATTGAAAAACAAAAGCAAAAAATCAAAAGTTGAAGGCAAAAATAAAAGAGCTAGAAGATTCCCTAAACTCGAGAGTGTTGATGAAGACTCCATTGGTGATAGGAGGATTGCTATTGGCCATTTCTAGTCCTGGAAGATTTAATAGATTTGAGAAATCTATCAATATTTTGAGTGCAGTGAAGTTGTACATTATTAATAATATATCTGAAAGATTGTGGATTATTGAATTTGCATGGAAAGTTTCTTTTTATCTACGACATTTAAAGTGGAGAACTAGGTATTTTTTTGAGTTCATAGACAATGATCTATTAAATTTTAGTCGGAATCTTGATTCGTTTTCCAAACTAGAAAGAGATAAACAAGGGTTGATTGCTAGTGATCAAATGAGGAGGATCAAGGTTGCAGGGTCTTAGAAAATTAGAACATTCTAATACATTATTTCCGAGTGTGGAGACATAGGAAAGCAAAGAGCATATGTGTATCTCAAGGAGGTAGTGGTTTTTGAGGCTTCGAATGGGTTGTGTATTAAATATGAATCTGGATTAATTACAAAGGAGAAGTTGATGGTTGATTTGGAGAAGATGAAACAATAGCGGGAAACCGGATTTGATGCTATAACTGATTTTAGTGCAGACAAAATGAGGAGCCTTGGTATTTCAATAAGAATGTTGCAACTCCCAAGGCTACCGACTTTAATTATCAACCCGGGGTTCGTACAAACTTAATAGGTGTCGACACTATATGTGCAACATATAATGTGTCCTTCCTTTGCTATCATGATGTAATGGAGTGCATGCACTGAAGTCAAATCCTAAACTAATTGCAGAAAATGAAATGTTCGAAACGGAATCTTAACCTATTGCAAGAAAGAAAGTACACGGAAAGAGAGAGAAATTCAATGCTAAATCACACCATTTCCTAATTCACTGCCAAGAAGCTATGCTTTGCAATAATGCTAAATTATCATGAACCAAATGCAACTATCTAAGAATGGAAGTAAGAAGCATCAAACATCACTAATGTGCAAGTAAAGGGACTGAAATAAACCTTTTTTTGTCTTTTTGTCTTTTCATGAAAAATCAAGTATGCAAATTAATTTCTTTTGGTGATGTGGTAGGTGAATTAAGGATGTTGGAGGATGGCTAGAAGGGTTAGGAGATGGTTAAATGATGTGGGAGACCCTTGGGAGGCTTTTGGTGACTTCCTAGATGTTTTCTCTCAATTCGACCTAAAAACAAGCCATTTCAGGAAAACCTACATGATGTAATAAAAACCTACAAGATCCCTTTAAGACCTACAGGATATAGCCGAGAGAAAAATGGAAGGTGTTGGAGGTGATGGAAGGCTTAGGGAAGGTGGTAGATGGGTGGAATGGAGTGAGAAAATGCCTAGGATCACTCAGAACTCAAAACCAAAGTTGGGAGATGGATGGATTTGCTCAAAAAGCTTGGAGAAGTTTCCTACAAGATGTACAGATTCACTATAATTCATCAAATGACAAAACAAATAAAACCCAAATTGGATGGGAAAAATTTTGTTATCAACTAGGATGTCTTAGGTCCCCACTCCAAGTGGAATCACTCAAAAAGACATATGTTAACCCATGCAAAAAATTAAAAAACATTACTAGTCGAAAATATAGAAATTTGAGAACTAGTGAGCTAGTAAATCTAAAAAATGTCTAACCAAATCAAGTGCAAATGCAATGGGGTAATTTTTTTTATGAAATAGAATTTTTTTTTGATCTAATGCAAGTGGAATCAATTCGATTGAAGCTTGTTAGCATGCTCTAAAAAATAACATAAATTTATTGTTCTTTGCTAAAAATGAGGTCTAACAATCTAGGTTTGGGAATGAGAAGAATAATCCAAGCAACTCAATGATTATTATGAAATTCCAAAGCTTTTCCAAGGATGAAATAATGCTTGTGATCATGCAAAAGAAGTTACTTCAACCATTTAACTCAAACCTACAACAAGAAATCATTAATACTAAATGCAGAAATAGAAAGAAATAAAAACTAGAGATGCATGTGAATAAGCAATGAAAAGAAGGAAAGAAAATGATACAAAAGGGCTCTAAGGCTCCTGGGATGGCCAAGCCCAAGGAAACTTAGAGACCTATGGAGGAGAACAAGATTTATAAGTTGAACATGACACCAATCTTCATTATTTTCATCAATAGAATTACATTCCTGCAAGAAAATACAATGGAGCTGCAAAAATACAAGCTCTCTCCACAATAACATTAATGAAAATCTATATCTAAAGGAAAATTCAACTTGGTACTTATACAAAATGATTAGGAATCATTCCCTATAAATGGAGGAAGATTTCCCTCACAAAATCCCTTGATTAGTGGATCTAATCCCCAATACTAGGAATTTGCATTAAATGGCAGATAACACATTCCTAGATTTTCTCAATCATTCCCTAGAGGAAAATTCGACTTGGTACTTATACAAAATGATTAAGAATCATTCCCCGTGAATGGAGGATGTTTTCCCCACTGAAACCCCTTGATTAGTGGATCAGTTCCCTTAATTAGTGGAACACATTCCTAGATTTTCATAATCATTAAAGTTGCACAATTTGTGCCATAATTCTATAATATCTTGTTGACTTATTATTTATTATTGATCCTCTAGTAGTAGGGAACAAGTCCCTAAATTATCTCATCCTCTAACTCTTCATAATATACCCAATATTCTCATAATATTACAAAAATAAATAATATTAGGCGCAAATATTCAATTATTCATAAACCTTCCTAATGAATATATTAAAGTTAAAAATAATTTATCTAATGCAAAAAGATAGGTTTAATGTGATGAAGGATGGTCATGGGCCTTAATTTATGTTTTAAAATAGAGGCATGAGCCTTAATTTATGTCTAATTTAGAGGTCCATCATACCCCCTGCTGAAAGTGTTGCTCATCCTCTAAGCAACTTAGTGACTTCATTGTGCCTCATCCATGGCCCTGGTGGCCTCTCTCTTGTGCATTAAGAATCTTCGCTGTAAGCTCTGCAAGGACAAGCCCAAGAACATATTTTTTCAAAGAAAAATCATTGTTTCTTGAGACCATTAACTTGCTTTCTTGCCCTTATTCAAGATGATTTATTGAATATTTTTTTGTTTAGCAAGGTCTTCCATATCCTTATCAACCTTTAGATAAGAACTAGGACATCCTGTAGTAATTCCTATCAAAACTATAGGAAACCCTGTTAAAACTACATGATACCAATTTTGAGCATAAATGATAATCTAAGGTTTAGAAAATGCCACAGTGACTTCACTGGGGGAGCAATATCATACCACGTGGGTTCATATTGGGGGATATATATTGAAGAAAAAATGACATAATATATTGGGGGATATATAGGGGTAAAGGGTTTTTATATTGGAAAAAAATAAAAAAATGGAGCTTAAAGTTAATGAAAAAATATAAAAGGGTATAAACAATGTTGATAAAAAAATGGTTCCTACAATATCTAGTGAAAGTAGGGGTTTTTTAAATTGGGAAGTTGTATTGGGTTAATATTGGTAGGGGGTTAAATAATAATATTTTTAGAGGGATTTTCCAATTTGTAGTCAAATTAAGGGTATTGTTTAATATGCCACAAGCGCACGTGATATGTCAGAGGTTCATTAAGTGAATCCCCCGTAGGAAATTCCCTTACTTGAATTCCATGTCTTTCTTCCATTTTTATAACATCTTTTAGGCCTTGGAGAAAAGCTAGAAAGATATTAGAGACCTCTTGAAAACCCTCTTTTTATCACTGTAGTTTGAGTTCTGTTTTCATGGCGAATGCCCAACTTCCTTTTGTTGCCTACTTCTTCTCTTTTGTGGCCTAGGTGACTGCCTAATTTCCTTGGAGTTCTCTAAAAAAGCTTTGCCATCTTGGGTTTTAGCTATGGTTGAAGATGGTGGTGGTGCTGCTACTTTGGAGCTCCTTCTACTCTTGGATCATTATACTGGAGGCTTGTTGCTATTATGATTTGTATTCTATGGGATAGGCTGCTACTGGATTTTCTACAGGATGTCATGTAGTTACTTCTCCCTTAGAACTCTTAATCATACACTTTGCTAATATGGTGACATGGATGGAGAGAACGATAAGGAATACTTAGGTGATGCTCTCTATTCCTCCCTGTTTCCCTTCTTTTCGAAGATTGGTTTTTTTTTTTGAAACTGATTTTGTTTTTAAGGGTGAATGCAGGGGTGATGATGGTGGACAAGGTATGGTGATGGAATGATGAAGGGGGTGAATTTTATTGGCATATAAAGCAATTTATTTGCCTTAGGACTACCTCCTATAGGATTTCTGAGTCACTGTAATTCCTACAGGATCATCCTGTACGTTTTCAGGGGATCTTGTAGAAAACACAGTCCCTTTGTGAATTGAAGTAAAGGAGTGGAAAAAAATGACAGAAATGGTGGAGGAATGAATATTAATGAGTAGTAAAATAAAAATGTGAGTGATAGGGGTCTCTTTGTGATCCTCCTTTTCTCTTTGACCATCCTTCTTGCTGACTTGAAAATGGAAATTTCATGAAAATGGTGAGGATGCATTCTTTGTTTTTTTTTTCCAAGAATGAAATGGGATGGATAAATGATGAATAGATAGTGAATATGAAGTGGATGGAGGGATTGGAGTGCTTTGGTGACCTTGGCCTTTGCAAAAATTTCTTCTTTTAACTACTGTCCTCATTCCTTGAAATCATCACCCTTCATAATTTAACTTTTCAGCATTGCATGAGTGAAGGAGTGAGTTGCAATTAACTATTTGAAGGCGGCTGAGACTGCCGACCAGTCCTTAGCTTATAAAACTTCATTTCTCATGCATTGACAACAAATTTCTAACTATAATATGCTCAAGGTAAGAGGTTAAGAATATTTCATACTTGTACATACTGATGGTTGTTGGAGAGACATGCATGCTGCTGCTGAGTTGATGTTGATGTGCAGGTGTTGGATGGTGATGTTGATGATCTTGATGTTGCTGCTAAGCTCTGGAGGAGCATCTTTGACCTCTGGATCTCCTTTAAAATTTCTCACTGCCAATCATGTAGGTGTTGTTCTGTATGCTATAGGGAATCTTGTAGGTTTACAGGACAACGACTTGTTTTGTCCATATCTCCCAAACACTAGACTGGATTGAGTTGAAACTTTTTGAGCATGTTTCCATCATCATTATGCACCTCCCAATAGAAAAAATTTGGCCAATGGATGCACAGATATCGAGAAAAAATAGAAATGGCTAAAGGTTATGGAGGCCGATCTCTTGGAAACTGTGAACTGGAATTTGCTAAAATTGCTTGGGCATGTTACCATCATTCATATGCATGTCCCCATGAAACAACTTTTTAAATGGATGCACAGATATCAAGAAAATGCAAAATTGGATGAAGGTGATGGAGACCGATTTCTTGGAAACCATGCATTGGAATTTTTTGAAATTGCTTGATCATGTTACCATCATCCATATGCATCTCCTCTTGAAACAACTTGCCAAATGGATGAATGGTTTTCAAGTTATGCAAAAAACAAATTTCTGCTCTATGTATTTTTATATCCTGTAAGAAAATAGAGCATCTTGTAGTTTTTTAGGACAACAAGCAAACTGAATGGTAGAAGCTTGAGAATGATGGGTGGATGGTGAAAATAGATGAGGGTGATGGATTGACATGGCTTTTACCTTTTTAAAGCATTTAAGCAAAGGAGGAGAAAGTCAAAATTTGACTTCTTTTAATTAGGCTTGACCAATTTTTCTTTTGGTACCAACTTGTTCTTGTTGCTTGCAGATGTTGGAGAGTACATGCATTCATCAAAGAGATGCATGGAGCAAGGATTTTTATTTTTATTTTTATTATTTTTTTTTTCTAGGCCTACTAACCGCCTCAATGAGGTTTTCAACTAGTAGGTCTGCCTAGGCGCTTCAAAGGAGGTTTTCACCTAGGATCTTTTCTTTTTTTTCTCATTTTTTTTTTTCCAACCCATTGACTACCTCATGGAGTTTTTCAATCAATGAGCCAATCTGAGGCACCTCCAAGGAGGTTTTCACCTAAGATTTTACTTCTTTTTTTTTTTTTCTCTTATTTTTCATTTTTTTTTACCCTACTATACTTGAAAAACAAAATCACTTTCAAGTATAAGAATACTTCCAATGGAGCCATGTGCACATCAAAATGACATAAAAACTGATGTGTAGGCTTAAAATGTATGCTTTGACATGTACATGAATTTGAGTGATCAAATGATTTGACTTTTATGATATCAAGCATAATTGAAGAAGAGAGTATCGCTGCAACTTAGTGACTTTCTGGAACCATATTTCAATATCATTGTGATGTCCTTGGTTCTTTTGTTGATTTGGACGATTCTTCATGTCTTCTTCTACCATGACCTTCAAATCTTCCTCTTGTTGATTGTTCTCTTAAATGCGTAGAGGATTTGATGGTAACCATGAGGGAGTTCTCTTGATCTCTGATTTTGATGCCTGCTCTTCACAAATCGTAGCCCATGGTTTTGTGGTCTTCTTATTTGAATATTTTTCTTCTGGATGTGGTCCTTCAATGAAATTAAGATAATCTCTTTTTTTCAATACTCTTCCTAAGCTATGGTGAAAACCATTAAGCTCAAGAGGAGATGTTTGGAAGTTTTGTACCTCACCATTTTAAGTGGGTTGAGCTACTTCAATGTGTGGGTTTGGAAATGGTGGTACAGGTAGTTGAGTGGGAGTGTATATTTGAGATGGATGTGGATGGGGTTGTGGTTGTGGTGGAGATGAATGGCAGGGATAACATGGAGTTGGGTATGGAGGATATTGAGGAAAATATTGAGGATATTGTGGATGGTTCCCATAAGTTCCTTTCCAACCTTGTTGCCAAGATTGGTTTTGGGGTTGAGATGACCAATGTTGCCAAGGAAAGAGTGTGTTCCAATTACTTTGAGGTGGATGTGCATAAGCTTGAAATTGTGAATTAGGCTCTTGCTTCATATCAGGCTGAATAGGTTGCCATGGTCCTCTTGGAGCTACATAACATTGTTGCATTGGCAATTAACTTGCTCCATTGTCCTCTTGGTGAACTTCCTTCAACCTTGGTAGTGATGGACAATGTTTAACATCCTGTGATTCTGCAAGATAAATATCATCATTTCTTTTCCTTCATCTTGCATTCTTAACATTTCTACTTGTTTTGTTAGATTGCTAAGACTTTCTATTTTAAAATCATCAAACAACTTTGCAAGTTTAGCTTTACTTACTGATCTTGATGTTGATTTACCTACTCTTGCTTTTCCTCTTGATATGTGTTTGCATGTTTCACAAATTTCCTCAAATGATAATTGATATACATCACCTCTGCTCGTGATATTAAGGAGATCAATCCACTCATCCCTAATTGTTCTAAGTAAGAGGGTTTTTAGTTTGTCGGATCCTAAAGGATGTAGTTTTCCCTCTTAACATTGTACATGAACCTCTCTATTAGATCCTCAAGACTCTCATCTTCTCTTTGTTTCATTCGAAAGATTTCTTCTTTAAGATCATGATCTTTATATTTTTCTATATATATATTTTTCATATCATTCCATGATCTTATTGGTTTAGTCCCTAAACTCATGAACCATTTAAGAGCTCTATCCTTCAAGATTTCCAGAAACAATCTCACTTTTTTAGTTTTTAATAAGTAACCATAAGATCTACAAACAATCTCAAATTCAAAAAGAAAGGTTTCTGAATCCTCTGACCTTAGACCATGAAATTTGGGAAGAAAATATGGAGGGATGTTCTTCATATGCACATTGATATCAGTATCTTGAATGGGAAATCCAATAGGATCTTCCTCATTGTCATCATCACCATCCATTTCTTTTACATTCTTTTCCATCTTCTCCTGCAAAAGTGAATGGTGATGTGGCTCTTACTGCACCATGTGATCAAATGGGGGGTGGGTTGGTGTTGGAGATTTTTGTTATTATTTTTATGATTGAATAAAAACTATAATTCAATGCAATTTTCTACTATTGAAATTAAATATGCCTAATGCAATTTTTTTTTTTTTGCAAAAAGTAAAAAGAAATGAATCAACTAGGGAAAAAAACAATGCATACCTTGACACCTCCCCGGCAATGGCGCCAAAAAGTGATGAGCCTCGATATCGCAACAAGAATGCTGCAATTCCCGAGGCTACCATCTTTAATTATCAACCCAGGGTTCATACAAACTTAAGAGGTGTCGACACTATATGTGCAACATACAATGTGTCCTTCGTTTATGGCATGATGTAATGGAGTGCATGTACTAAAGTCAAATCCTAAAATAATTGCAGAAAATGAAATGTTCGAAATGGAACCTTAACCTATTGCAAGAAAGAAAGTACAAGGAAAGAGACAGAAATTCAATGCTAAATCACACCATTTCCTCATTAACTGCCAAGAAGCTATGCTTTGAAATAATGCTAAATTATCATGAACCAAATGCTACTATATAAACATTGAAGTAAGAAGCATCAAACATCATTAATGTGCAAGTAAAGGCACTGAAATAAATCTATTTTTTACATTTTTACTTTTCATGCAAAATCAAGTATGCAAACTAATTTCTTTTGGTGATGTGGTAGTTGAATTAAGGATGTTGGAGGATGTCTAGAAGGGTCAAGATATGGTTTGATGGTGTGGAAGACCCTTGGGAGGCTTTTGGTGAATTCCTAGAGGTTTTCTCTCAATTCGGCCTCAAGATAGGGCATTTCAAGAAAACCTACAAGATGTACTAAAAACCTACAGGAACCCTTGAAAACCTACAGAATATAGCCTAGAGAAAAATGGAAGGTGTTGGAGGTGATGGAAGGCTTCGGGAAGGTGGTAGATGGGTGGAATGGAGTGAGAAAATGCATAGGATCACTTAGAACTCAAAACCAAAGTTGGGAGATGGATGGATTTGCTCAAAAACCTTGGAGAAGTTTCCTATAGGATGTATAGATTCACTATAATTCATCGAATGACCAAGAAAATAAAATCCAAATAGGATGGGAAAATTTTTGTTATTAACTAGGATGTTTTAGGTCCCCACTCCAAGTGGAATCACTCAAAAATACCTCCCTTAACCCATGGAAAAAAAAAATAAAAAACATTACTAGTCGAAAATATAGAAATTCGAGAACTAGTGAGCTAGTAAATCTAAAAAATGTCTAACCAAATCAAGTGCAAATGCAATGGGGTAATTTTTGTTATAGACTAGACTTTTTTTGTGATATAATGAAAATGGAATCAATTTGATTGAAGTTCGTTAGCATGCTCTAAAAAATAGCAGAACTTTACTGTTCTTTGCTAAAAAGGAGGTCCAACAATCTAGATTTGGGAATGAGAAGACTAATCCAAAAAACTCAATGATTATTATGAACTTCCAAAGCTTTTCCAAAGATGAAATAATGCTTGTGATCCTGCAAAATAACTTACATCAACCATTCAACTCAATCCTACAACAAGAAATCATTAATACTAAATGCAAAAATAGAAAGAAATAAAAACTAGAGATGCATGTGAATAAACAATGAAAAGAAGGAAAGAAAATGATACAAAAGGGCTCTGAGATTCCTAGGATGGCCAAGCCCAAGGAAAATTAGAGACCTATGGAGGAGAACAAGATTTAGAAGCTAAACATGACACTAATCTTCATTATTTTCATCAATAGAATTACATCCTTGCAAGAAAATACAATGGAGCTGCAAAAATACAAGCTCTCTCCACAATAACACTAATGAAAATCTATATCTAGAGGCAAACTCGACTTGGTACTTATACAAAATGATTAGGAACCATTCCCCATGAATGGAGGAAGCTTTTCCCACCAAAATCCCTTGATTAGTGGATCTAGTCCCCAATACTAGGAATTTGCATTAAATGGCAGGGAATACATTCCTAGATTTTCTCAATCATTCCCTAGAGGCAAATTCTACTTGGTACTTATACAAAATGATTAAAAATCATTTCCCATGAATGGAAGAAACTTTCTCCACTGAAATTCCTTGATTAGTGGAACACATTCCTAGATTTTCTCAATCATTGGAGTTCCACAATTTGTGCCATAATTCCATAATATCTTGTTAACTTATTATTTATTATTGATCCTCAAGTAGTAGGGAACAAATTCCTAAATTATATCCTCCTCCAACTCTTCATAATCTGCCCAATATTCTCATAATATTGCAAAAAATAAATAATAATAGGCACAAATATTCAATTATTCATAAACCTTCCTAATAAATATATTAAAATTAAAAATAAATTATCTAATGCAAAAAGAGAGGTTTAATGCGCTGAAGGATGGTCATATGCCTTAATTTATGTTTTAAATTAGAGGCACAGACCTTAATTATTGTCTAATTTAGAGGCCCATCACAAAATTAGCAAATGGCTAATTACTTTTGTTGGTGTCAATGAAGAGTGCTCTATCTTAGTTTTGCAATTACAAGAAGAAGCAAAGGAAATTGAGTAAGAGATATTCAATGAAATTGTTAAGTAAGACATTACCATTGCTCCAATGAAATAGTTCATTCAAGCTAAATTTAAGGAATTTGTTGCAAGAATCCTGATTGCGAGAGATAGCTGAGGGTTGAAGAATATCAGAGTCTGCTTTTGCATATTGTAAGTGTTTTAATACATTAGAACATTTTTTTGTCGTCAAATCATTTACTATATAAATATTATGTGTGCATTATAATGGAATAGTCTAATTCTTGATTGCAATTCCTTTTATCTGTTACAGATGACTTTTGGAGATTATAGTTGATAGGATTGCAAAAGCAGTTTTCATTGGGACAAATGCATTTAGCTTTTCCATTGAAATATTAACTTTTTTACAAATGCTTTATGCAACAAAAGGTTACTTCATGTACCATGGATCTATAATCATAAGTTATTTGAATTTCGATGACTGTTTTTTTTTTTTTTTTTATATGTTTACTACTTATGTGTACAATTGTGAGATAATGTTTGACATGGGATGTTGTATGGATCTGGATTTTTCAACGTTATATAGAAAACAATAAATGAATACTTGTTTTCTAGTATTTTCTTTGAGATTTTATGTATTATATAATGTCCTGTAATGAATAATAATTAAAATGCATTCATGTTTACTCTGTTATAATACTAAAACTTTTTCAAGCTATTTCAATAATTCTTGGATAATATTTTACATCCAAAGTTTTATCTATTTTATTTGTTGTGATTAGCATTTGAATCTAAATACAATTACACTTGTTGTAACTATGTTGGTAACTATTTAAGGTTGTTTGGCCAAAAGCGTGACTATTCTATTATAGTTGTCTTTATTTATGCATGCATGTATAAAAGTGAGAATGAAACACACGAGTGTTTCATTGTACAAAGTTTTCATTCTATCAGTATTAGGATAAGACTTTTCATTATGTAGAGGAAGTTGTCTGGAGTAAAAGCTCTGAACAACAACATATGTTGATAATAATAATTATACATTGAATTATGGTATCTATTTTTCTGAAGCATTGTGAAAAAACTTCATATTTCATTTTGCAATGGTCAAATGTAAACCAATTTTTCTAAGTTATTTGCTTATATACATATACAATTTGTTTACTTAAAGTAAATAAATATTTAAATAAATTGTACTGAAGATAGAAACTTGTTTTATTGTGGGAAGGATTTTCTTGTGCGAAACTCACGTTAAATCTTATATTGTAAGTCATAAAAGTTACAATAATCAATTGTAAATGAGTATTTGTAAAGTAGTACAAAGTGAGTTGTGCATAAGTGGTTGTGCATCTGTGGAAGCTATGCAAGGAACAAATGCATCTGCGAAATTAAGTATTTATATAACTCATGTTATATATAGAAACATGTTTCACTGTGAGCTTTATTAATTAAATAACATAACTTAATAATAAATTTTATTGCAAAAAGAAATTAATAATAATGTTGTAGCTAGAGTTGTACTTGTGATTGTAATCAATGCCAGAGGCGTATATTGCATATGGAAAAAAGATAGAATTACAAAATTGTGTTATGTAGAAGCAAAAGAAGAAGAAGAAGAAGAAATAAAAAAATAAAACACTTTCATTGTGCAGAGTGTGGTTTCATCATTTTCGTACACGACATAAATGACATTGACAGTTCAGTACGCTTGTGGCGAATTGATGGATCGACACGTAATCAAGAAAATAAATGTTGTTACCTCTAAAATGAATAGTGGATGCGATTGTTGGTAGTCGATAAGCTAGCCTCCATTATTTGAAAAATATTCGCATCTAAATTGTTTTGTACATGGAGTAATTGGTTTCCAAATTTTGAAAATTTTTTAAAATTATTTCTGCTATTTCTCGGAAACGTCTTCTTTGTTTTTTTTTTAATTGCCATTTAATCAAAATGTCCCATCAAACACATTTCACATGTAGAATAGTAACATTCGGAAATGGAAAAAGGAAATAAATTTAGCACTACCAACAATTACTTTGATGCCAAAAATCCTGCAATTTGATTTTCCAAACTATAATCTGATTTTCCAAAAAACTGTGCCTAGCATTTTGAAAATCGTGTTGGAATCATGTTTTGGCCAGAATTGTAACATGTTTATATTATACAAATTATTTATGCTATTTGTCACAAATGTAGATTTTGTGATACTGCATTGCTATATATTGGAAGTTTCTTGTAGAAGGGACTTCACAGGCAAAATAGTTACAAGTGGTAGTTGTTTAGCATATCATTGATCTATAGCTATAAAGCATTGAAAACATTGTTGGTCGACATAAAATTTTAAAAGTTCATAACATAAATGGCTTCGAGGGGAAAGAAAGAATCTGTTTGCATTGAAACTATTAACTCACTTGCACTTATCGATCAAAGATTTTAGTGGTCGAATGTGTATCAACAATATGTGAATCTCTCTGTGCAGAAGAAGAACATCGATAAGATTTTTTCTACTAAGTTATTGAATGTTGCATGCGTTCCAGGCTATCAAACAATGGTATTGGTATTTATTCGAGTTTGGAGACATTCAGGCAGATATTGAAGCTTCTAATTCTGGATATGCGGTTAGATTTTTCAAACGCATATATTTTTTTTAAATCACATGCAGGTGGCTTGAAAACCATACAGGAGTTCGCTCCACCATTTTCTGAAGTTCCTTTTGATCTTCCTCTTTAGATATTTCTTTTTTAGAGAACCGTTTAGAGAGTTTTGTTGGATGTATGCGTGTTTCATGGGCCAAGAAACTACAACTAGTTTTATTACTCATATGAAAAATATTATATATTCAACAGGACTAATCTTATTTCAAATGAATTAGGTTTTCAATTAGTACATTTGTACTAGAGCGACAGGTTTTTCATGATGGTGTATCTAATAACAACCCTCGTATCAAGTCATAGTTTTGATGAGTTTCCACATAACCCTAATTTAAATTTTGACAAAGAACCAATGCAGTTCTGCTATCCCATACTATGGAAGTAAGAAGTTATTTCAATTTTTTGTCTAATCTAAGATATTTTTGTAAAGCAAGTTATTTTCATGATAACTAAATGGGGGCCCCATTCAATATCTAGCGAAGCACAATTTTTCCTCTTGGGGAAATGGATACATAAACAAAGAGAAAATAATACAGTTATTCAAGTTTATGGGTTTCGAGGTAAACCACTATTGCTTCCAAGAATTGTTATGGATAGGTATTTTGTTTCCAAAGTCTGCAGATAATACTACGATTGGTAGGTTAAATTTGAGCAGAAAAATAAGACACAATTTATATATTTTCCATTTACTGTCGAGCAAATAGCTGTGAAGAATGGAAACCACCTTGCAGAGTTTTCCAATACCTTTCATTGTTTTGATCTAAAAGAAATTGAAGGCTCACAAGATGTTGATTTAGAAGGCCTATTTTTTAGACATCTAGGTGCCATCAAATGTGAGAGCTTGTTGACAAACGTTACAAGTGAAAACGAAAAGAGTCACAGTGCTCCAAGCAATAATGAAGGAGCAATGACTATTAGAGAAATTGTTGGAGAAGAAAGTATTAGAAATGAAGCAAAGTGTAAACAAAGAGGTGGAAAACCTACAAAATATATTGTTTGCATATTTGAAGCTGATTTAGCTTCATTTTCAAGTGAAAAAAATGAAAATATATCGAAGTTTCACAACTAATTTACGGTCAACTTGATGAAAAAGAGTATCAATTGGAAAAATGAAAAAGTCCTTTGCAAACAAGAAGCAAACAAGAAGCAATCAAGAATCTATCAACAAGGAAATTAAAACTCCACTACCTGATTGGGTAAGTAGTGCTTTGAATGAAAATAAGAAAATAATGGAGCAAATTGCCAATGAATTTTCAGTTTTCGATGACCAGTTTACCACTTTTCAAGATGTGAACTATAACAGGGAGGGTAAAATATTGAAAATTGAAAAAGTAAGGAGGTGTGGTAAAAATGTTATTGATATAACAAAGAAAAGTCTTCATATGGCTGGAATTGCAGCCACAAATGTTTCAACATTGCATGAAGCTATCGAGAATGTGCTTGCAGTGTGTATTGAGCAACGAAAAACAGAGAAATTGGTACTGAAAGAAACAATAAAAATGTTGGAAAATGATTTAAATATAGGTCCTTTGTTAATGACTACAATCGCAATACATACTCAACAATCTGCAGTTCCCACTGCTAGCACATCTCATGGATATATTGGAGATTTGCAACTGATTAATGTAGTCAAATGTCATATTGTTGGAAATATATTCTAGATATTAGAAATCATTGAACATGCATGATAGACGATTTCTGTTATGCTCCAAAAAACACAAGAAATATTAGCGAAGACATGCATTTCATTAACAATGACTTACTTCCTTTTAGTCAAAGGCTTGAATTGTTGTCTGTTTTGGACAAGAAAAACAGAGAACTTCCAAATGTTACTCGAACGACACAAATCAAAGTTGGATGGTTTAGAAAAATTAGTATACTAGAAAATATTATTTCTAAATGTCAGAGCATAGAGAATAGGATAAGTGTTGTGTTTCTCAAGGTGATGCAAATTGTTCGAGAGCTAGATGACCCATGCATTATACGAAATTGTGAAATGATTACAAAAGATATGCTAACATTTGAATTGGATAAGAGAAAATAGCCAATGAAAAAAAAAATTGATGTTAAAACTGATTTTACTACAGAATAAATTGACAAATGGCTAGTTGGCTTTGTTAGTATTAATGACAAGAAATTTGTGTTAACTACTCAGTTACAAGAGGATGCGATGGAGATCAAAAAACAATTATTCAATCAACATGAGAGGGTAGAGATTACAATGGAACCAATTAAAGAATTCATTCAAGATAAGTTGAACACATTGGTTCAAGAAACCATGCATTTAGAAGGTAGCCGATAGTGAAAGAATTAGCCTATATGCTTTCACAGATTGTAACTGTCCTTAAATATTTGCATATTTTTTCTTTCTATTTACTAGTATATCATTTTGATTTGTTAATTTTACTAATGTTACATCGTCTACTTGTTGAATGCAGTGCCTTGTTTTCTTTTGTATATTATGGTTTATGCATTTACTTTTTCCAGATTTACAAGCAAGTTCCTAAAGAGAAGATGCTATAATAACATAGTGAATGAGTCAATGAACTGAGTCATTCAACATTTTCATTACTCATAGAAGCGATTCACGACGATAATCAAAGTTATCAATGCTTAGCATCTGATCTTATATGCATTTGTATTATGTTTATTTATTTCAATTATAGCTATGATGATTGAAATTTGAAACGTGTTATTGTTCTTATTATTGTAATTCCATTGCTTAAAGTTACAGACTTATGCTTTAAGCATTTGTATTATGCCATTGATACATATATGCCAATAACATGAAACATGAGAATATTTCATTTTGGTATGAAACATAGATAATGTTCATTGTCATTATATTTTTAAATTTGTTCAGAGCACAGTGTTCCGAGTGTTGAAAATTGGCAACAAGAAATTGCTAAAAATAGAAGTGCTAAAAATAGCACTGCTAAAAATAGCACTTTAGGCATTAGTGTTGGATTGGGCAACAGGGAATGAAAAATGGAAGTGCTAAAAATAGAAGTTTAGTTCAGTGTGGATTCCCATTTTAGTCAGTCCCTGGACTAGAAATAGGAAGTAAAATTCAAAATTTGATATTAAGAGCAATTTGTAAATTAATTAATTAATTCAATTTGAGTTAATTAGTTAAGGAATTATGAACTTGAAGTCTATGTGAGGACATGCAACAGTTTCTCCTTTGATTGATGGAGTTAACCATCAGTTAAAGGATGAGGATGAGTTGTAATTAGTTGGCTTATTTAACTTAGTCAAGTTCAGTTAGATCAATTTAACAAGTTGTTAAATTAATGAGATACAGTTTGTTGATGCTTGCATGCATATGACAACTGTTATTTTCAGATAACTGTGTATTCACTCATGGATAACTATTGCATGTCAGTTCTGTCAGAGACCCAGTTGAGATCAGAGAAGGGACAATGTACTATCAGTTGGATGAATATTTTTCCTATAAAGGAAGCTCATCCATGATGAGGATTTATCTTCTTCAAGTTTGTGCAGTTAGATCAGAGGTTAGTGAGTGTGTGAAGAGGCCAATTCACACAGGTGGCAACACTGGACCTCAAGGAAACTGCACAAGGAAATAGGGGGCTTGGAGGGCAGAGGAGAAGGTTTGTGAGAAGCCTTTGACTGTCTATGAGCAGCGGAGGGATTGTACTGAGAGCTAGATAGTTTCCAAGCTAAGGCTTTGTGTAATCCGAACTATATTTCCACTTGTATGATAATACAAAGATGGGGTTTTAGGCAGGTGCTTTCCCTAGGTAAATTCTTATGTGTTATGTGTGATTGATTCCTTCTTATCAGTTACATGTGTTCTTATTTATGTTGTTCATGGTTGATTAAGCTTCTGCTAAATTGCTGTAGAAGTAGATCAAGTGTTTTGCTTTAGTACATTGCATTACTAGGTGATCTATAGTTGGGAAATTTCTACATGGTGTCAGAGCTAGCTGATCTATAGAAAAAGTTCTACATGGTATCAGAGCACAGGTGATCAAGGAGAGAACAATATACTAAGAGGAGATTTCAAAGTTTTAAGTTTTGGGCTGAGAGTTTGCAGAGCAGATCTGAAAATTTCTGTACAAAATTTTCAGAAATAAATAGAAAATTTTGATTCCTTGCAAAAAAATACCCAAAATCAAAAAAAAAAATTTGCCTGAATCAGAGTTTGAATGAGGGAGATATCGCTAATTTAAAATCAACGCTTTTTCTAGAAAATTTCATGACAACGGGAAAATGGAAATAGATTGGTGTGCTATCCAAGAACCTATATGCACTTGAGGTACAAGATGCATGCAAAGCCTTGAGGAGCAAGACAAAGATTAGAGACTTGGTGGTTGAGATGGAGAGTATATTACCTCTCAACATGCAGCACCAGAAGAAGTCTCAGACAACTGTGGAGGAGCCACGATTGTTGCAGCAGCTTCAGGAGGTTGTGGAGCAGCCACAACAGGGGAAGCTGAGATGAGATAGAGTAGAAACATATACTCATGCAGAGATTTCCATTAGGGGGAAGCTTCGAGCCAGGTGGGCAGAGGGATCACATGCAACCATACCTCCAGGTAGGAGGTGGGGCGATGTGGAGTGATCGTCCCATGGAGGAGGGGTAGGATCCTTGAGGTACCCAACCTCTTAGATGATACCTTACTACGGGAGCCCCGATGTGGAGTAGCAGGAACTAACTGATTGGGTAGAGATAGATGTAGATTGAGCGGTAGAGAGAGCTATAGTGCAAGGAATCCCAAGACAACGCAGAGCATGCAGACTGCAGCAATGCGAGAGGCACAAGTGTGTTGCACTGTGCATGGTAGCACAGAGAAGGGTGCAATGATGCGAGATGCATGGAGATGTTGCAATAGCGCAGAGGTCAGAGAGGGAGCACTTGCCAGCAACAAGTAGAGCTCCAGCATCAGAGTATGTTTCTAGCCCAACAGAGAGGTCAGTTGGGAGTTTTTTTTTTTGTTCCGAGAGTTGCTGGAGCAACCACACTTGGTAGATGTGTTGCATGTAGAACATTCCAGAGTTACATGATCGGGTTAGAGACGAAGCCTTTTTTGTTGAGACGGAGTATTGAAAATTGGCAACAAGAAATTGCTAAAAATAGAAGTGCTAAAATTAGAAGTTTGGGCATCAGTGCTGGATTGGGCAACAAGGAATGAAAAATGGAAGTGCTAGAAATAAAAGTTCTATTTTTAGCAGTTAAGTGTGGATTCCTATTTTAGTCAGTCCCTGGACTAGAAATAGGAAGTAAAATTCGAATTTGATATTAACAACAGTTTGAAATTAATTAATTAATTCAATTTGAGTTAATTAGTTAAGGAATTATGAACTTGAAGTCTATGTGAGGACATGCAACAATTTCTCCTTTGATTGAGGGATTTAACCATTAGTTAAAGGATGAGGATGAGTTGTAATTAGTTGGCTCAGTTAACTTAGTCAAGTTCAATTAGATTAATTTAACAAGTTGTTAAATTAATGAAAAACAGTTTGTTGATGCTTGCATGCATGTGACAACTGTTATTTTGATATAACTATGTATTCACTCATGGATAACTGATGCATGTCAGCTCTGTCAGAGACCCAGTTGAGATCAGAGAAGGGACAATGTACCATTAGTTTGATGAATATTTTCATATAAAGGAAGCTCATCCATGATGATGATTTATCTCCTTCAGGTTTGTGCAGTTAGATCAGAGGTTAGTGAGTGTGTGAAGAGGCCAATTCACACAGGTGGCAGCACTCGACCTCAAGGAAACTGCACAAGGAAATAGGAGGCTTGGAGGGTAGAGGATATTGTTTGTGAGAAGCCTTTGACTGTCTATGAGCATCAGAGGGATTGTACTGAGAGCTGGATAGCTTCCGAGCTAAGGCTTTGTGTAATCCGGACTATATTTCCACTTTTATGATAATACAGAGATGGGGTTTTAGGTAGGTGCTTTCCCCTGGTAAATTCTTATGTGTTATGTGTGATTGATTCCTTCTTATCAGTTATGTGTTCTTATTGATGTTGTTCATGGTTAATTAAGCTTCCGCTAAACTGTTTGTAGAAGTAGATCAAGTGTTTTGCTTTATTACATTGCATTATTAGGTGATCTACAGGTGGGAAATTTCTACATGATATCGGAGCTCGCTGATCTGTAGAAAAAGTTCTACATGGTATCAGAGCTAGCTTATCTGTAGAAAAATTCTACAAAATTTCTACACCGAGAAAGGATTTTAGTACTTTTTCTTCCTATTTGTCTATTATACATAATAGATTTGTTGTATTTCAAAATGAGAGTGATATATCAATTTTACACAATTTCGATTTTGATTGGACTTCTCCTGTACTATGCAACCTTTAATGAATTAATTAGGGGTGAATCTTTTTGCAAACAACTTTCCTTATACGAGAATATTTCATTATGTGGAATATATAAATCTGCAAGATGAAAGATTGAAAGCTTTGTCTGCACAATGGACTTAATCCGAAGCTCCGTGCATATGCATATTTACATAAATATAACCATAAACGAGGCTTGGCCTCATTTGCTCTGCACCCAGGACACACAATCATGGAAACATATGCGTTGCTGCAAGTGGGTGTGGAGTCGACCACGGTGATTAACAAAATGATCGACCCTCAGGTTATCCTCCAAGAAAAAATGCACAGTCAACAACAACAAATAAACAACCAAAAATAACATTTTTCTTCTTAATGCGACTAAATGAACCAGCCTCACCATAACATGGATAACTTCATGGAACAAATATTCTTCATTCCTCCCTAGTCTGATGTAGCTGGAAGGAAATCTGCACTATAGGAATACAATCACACCAATGCTCCCCAAGGCAAGAATGCGTAAAATAATAACAATAGCCCCCAAAAATTGCAAAGCAATACCTAAAAATTATTCTCTCTGTTTTTCTCAAGCCTGGGGACTCAAGGAGAGCCTACTATAACTTTTCTTGAAAGGCATCTTCAATTCACATTTTCCTAGTGATTAGTTGACTATTCTGTAGTGATTAGGGAATTATGCAATATTCATTGTTCCACGCTAAGCTATTCACAATATGAACTATTACTTGTTAATTTTGTATTAATTATCGGTTTTTAGTTTGTGATATTTATCACTATTACCATATTTATGTGTACTCTCCATAGGCTTGATGTGATTTTATGCATGGGGCTCATTGCGTGGAGAGATATATTGTAGAAAAAATTTGCTTATGCAAAGTTACTTTGCACCATTGTCATTAAGATATCCTGACACTGCTTTTTATTTATATTTATTTTGAAAATATTGGTAGTTAACATCTTATAAATTTTAATAGCTTAACTTTAACACTACATTATTATTCGGCATTCAAGATAGGTCATAATCATGGATCAATCTAGAAATTAAAGGTTTAATTTCATTAACTAAAGTACTTTGTCTATTAATTCATCGCAATGTGTTCGAGGACCGACAGGCTTGATGTGATCCTAGTTTCGATTGTAGGGATCATTGTGCAGAGATATTCAGAATGGGGCTCATTGCGTGGAGAGATATATTGTGCAAAAATTTTGATTATGCAGAGTTACTTTGCACCATTGTCATTAAGATATCCTAACACCGCTTTTTATTTATATTTATTTTGAAAATATTAGTAGTTAACATCTTGTAAATTTTAATAGCTTAACTTTAACACTACATTATTATTATGCATTCAAGATAGGTCATAATCGTGGGTCAATCTGGAAATTAAAGGTTTAATTTCATTAACTAAAGTACTTTGTTTATTAATTCATCGCAATGTGTTCGAGGACCAACAGGCCTGATGTGATCCTCATTTCGATTGTGGGGATCATTGTGCAAAGATATTCATTGTGCAGAAATTTTCATTGTGCATAGTTACTCTATAGCTCCGCACGATGAAAGCCTATGCACAACACATATCATTAACTCATTGTGTGGATACTTATTTATTACCACTGTGCAACAAATGGTGAATTGGAGTTTTGTTTAGTATTTATTTGCATCTATTACTAGGTGACAAAAATGTTAATAAAGTTTTTGACATTGAGAAAACCAATAACACACTTGAACACACTTTACTTATCGCTGGCAGCATAATGCCATAAAAAATTAAATATTAATTAAGACATATAACTCTTTTTTACATTATTTATTAATTTATCAAAAAAAATCTTACAAAGAAACCCATTAATTTGAGGAAAGAAAAAACAAAATCAATTTATAGTTCAACATAAGTGATAAGTATTGGTTACTATTGAATATATGCACACAATCTTAATTATATGTTAATTACAAGAGCACCTTAGTTTTATGAATTGTTTTATATTTTCAATGATGCGTTGTAGTTTAAAAAAATAAATTAAAGACTGTTTATTTTAAATGATATGAAGACATTTATCTCAAGTGTATGAATGATTGAGATTGTGGTTAATATACTAAAGTTAATTAGATATTTTAAACTTTTAGTGTTTAAATATTAACAACATTTCTAAAGAGACGTTATAGTTTTTTGTATGCAGATTATGCATAACTCAACATAGTGCAGAGAAAGTTGTACAGAAGTGTATGTGTGGAGGAAGCATGTACGAAGAAGAAATGCTTGTGTGAAGAGCTTACACTGTGAGGAAAAAAATCAATTAATTAGCTGTAGAGCCAGAGACTATTCTATTGCATAATTTAAGCCTTTGCATTTTCACATAAAGGCCATGTGTAAAGATAAGAAAAGGCATAGGAATTCTTTGTACAATAAAACTTTGGACTCTATTTCTCCACTATGTACTAGAATCATATTGACACTAGACTATTAGAAAACAAATATGAACATTAGAATACCAATAAGTATCAACATTAGACGTGTTGTGGTTTCGAATTTGAATGGACCTTCCATTATGTCGATTAACTCAACTAGTAACAATTTATACATTAATATTAATATTTTAATGCTTTGAAAATCATAAGGAAATCTTCAAATCTTTGAATTTTGTATTAATTTTGAAAATACATGTTAACATTAATATTTCATTGCTTTTAAAATCACAATTTTTTATTTTTTATTTTAATGCTTTGAAATAATGCAAACTCGGATAACACTTGGAAGTGATAACCATTTTTTTTCATATATATTTAATTAGATTGCTAATAAAATTTGTTGATAGTGTGAATGAAATTTCTTAGTTGAAAATACAAGAAAAAACAAAATTTAAGTACCTTTACCGTAATTATCAAATTTTCTCAAGGAGAATAAGCAGTGTGTACAACATTTCTTGTGTGAACAAGCAGTTTACAATGCTACCTGCAAAGTGAAAGTTCCCCTCAAGCAAAACTCTGCACAAGGTTTATTAAAATAATAAATATACATTTTTTTTGTGGAACTGTTTGTTTGGAAAAAGTGTGTACATGTGGAATAAGAAGTTTGCATAGCATTTCTTGTGTGAATAGGAAATGTGCAGAGCTACTTGCAAAGTGAAAGTTTTGTTCCAGCAAAACTCCACACAAGGTTTATTAAAATAATAAATATACATTTTTTTTTTGCGGAACTGTTTGTTTAGAAAAAGCGTGTGCTAGGGGAATAAGCAGTTTGTGGAGCATTTCTTGTGTGAACAGGCAATGTGTGCAACTACCTGCAAAGTGAAAGTTTTGCACAAGCAAAGCTCCGCATAAGATTTATTAAAATAATAAATATTTTTTTTGCGAAACTGACTATATAGAAAAATTGTGTATGGAGAACAAATGCACATGGCAGAGATGGATGTATGGAAATAGAAATGTAGCAGTATGTACTCCCTCCTAAATGATTGCTGAAGTAGGTGTGTAGTTAGGGAAGGTCTATTAATTCAATTAATAACAATTTCAGATGTTAATTAATGATCGAAGGGCATTACTAAGTACAAAAGTAACTGTGTCAAGGTGGTTGTGCGTGTGCAAGCTACGCAGAGAAAAAAATTGTAGATCATATAACATATATCGTATGAATATTTACGGAGGACAAAGTATGTGCAAGAGAACATGGAATATTATTATGTTTTTTTATGTGGAGATTTTAGTGTGCGGGGCACGTAGTATGTGCTGGAGAGGAGTTGCATAGAGCTTTGATTTAAAGCTATGAAATGTTGAGGAAGATCGGGTATGTGCAGGAGAACATAATGATTAATATTGTTAATTTTCGTTGCGCGAGGTGGTGCATAGGGTATTGTTAAACTATTAATGTTAATATGTGAGATTTTAGCGAATAATGGATTTGCTATGAAACGTGACACATGATTTTTTATTATATTGGAACCATATGTGTTTTCTATTTACGGAAAATATATATATAATATATATATATATTATATATATATAATATATATATATATATATATATATATATATATATATATATATGGAAAACATGATATGTATGGGAGAATGGGGGGTTTTACAAGTGCTTGGACAATGTGTTATTGCTTTCAGCATTAGTGTTAGAATTGAATTACACAGCTTTTACTGTTCTAAGACTTTATATTAGACACTTTATTCGACAAGGATGAGATTAGGACAGGTTATTTTCAGAAGAATGGGGGGTGTATAGGGAAATTAATGTTATGCTATTGATGTTAATCTATTATTATTATTATTATTATTATTATTATTATGTTTCATTTTGTGGATCTTTGATTGTACGAAAGATGGGGTATGTTTGTCGATTTTGTGAACATATATTCACTTAATATTTCATTGTGTGGACATACTTTTACAAATTTCGAAATAGTACATTGTATATTATTATGCTTCATTGTGCGGAGCTTTTACTGTGTGGAGTACGAGCTATGTGCACAAGAGAAATGGCTATGAAATGTGGTACATATGCATTTTTGTTCTATTGGAAGCATATGTGCTTTCTATTGACGATAAAAATATGGAAAACGAGTTATGTGTCAGAGAATGGGGGTTTAAAAAATGCTCTGACAATGTGTTATTCCTCTTAACGGGGTGTGTGTTGAACATTTCATTGTGCGGAGCTTTTACTGTCTTGAGCTTTTATATTGGAAATTTTATTCGAGAGGGACGAAATTAGCACACGATATTTTTGTAAGAACGTGCGGTGCATAGGGAAATTAATGTTAACCTATTAATGTTAATTTGCTATTATTATTATTATTATTATTGTACATAGCTTTGATTATTCGCAAAATGAGGTATTTATGTCAATTTACCAATTAAATGCTTACGCTAGTCTCAAAGGAAAATAACTCACAATTTACTTTGATGTATGGTATAGACAACACATTAAATATAGAAATAAAGATAAATGCCATGCATGGAAATTAATTTTTATTTTTGAATTCAACCAAAATTTCTTGTTTTAATGTTCAAAAATTCAAAAAAGATTGATGTTGTTCACAATTGGGCTATAAAAAAAAACCTAACTATGTAAATTACTATATATCCTCGATATCATTTATTTCAAAAAATGTAAAAAAATTAAGCATCTAGGAATACATGGCGTTGATTCTTTTCTTTATTTTTTAAAGGAATCCATTAAATTAAACATTCGTAGTCAAAATGAGTTGACTTTCAATTAGTTTTTTTCATCATTATTATTATTATTATTATAATTTCTACTATCTACAAGTCCAACTGTGTTAAGTGTCTAATACATATGTTTAATATTTACATGCTAACATCGCAATACTACCTACTAATTTTGGTTGTGTTGTCTGTATGAGCATTCACCAGGTGTTCATCATGCAATATTTTTACCATACACGTTATGTATGCATGTCAAAGTAGTTTTCAAAAGAGTTGCTACAAATAGAATTCTTGTGTGGGTTGTACGATATTGTTCTAGGTGTTGCACATCGTGAGGGTGGGCTGTATGATATTGTTCTAGGAGTTTCACATTGTGAGGGACTATCATTTACAACAAAAGTGCAAAACGTGTAGCATTATTGACACGTTAACACTACATTATTAGTTCTATATGTGAGTACTAACAACGTTCAGACAAAATATGTTATTGTCATATAATTCTTATTTTGAAGTACTTTTGTGCTATGGAATTAGAAACTCTTATTATTCTTATTTATGTATATTTGATCTAACTCAAATCGTCATAGCAGTGGAAATGAATACAAGCAGAGAGGCTACCTTAAGGACAATGATAACTCTTCTAAGAGGCACATTTATGTTTTATTTATTATACTTTGATTGTATTTGCATTACACAACACAACTATTTTCTTTTCTTTTCTTATTTTTCCTCCATTGCTTTTGGGCCATATTTTTTAATGTACTATAACTAAAACAATTATTTCTAAATTTCCAGGAAACATATGACACTTAAAGATTGAGATTCAAGAAAACAATTACAAGGAAAAAAGTACTTTGAACATTTTTATAGAACTTTTATATTTTCTAAAACTAAAATCTATCTAGAATTTTTGTACACTACTAATGGGTTTGATTTATCTTATTCCATTTTCATCAAAAAATTCTTACTTAATTTCAATTACAATGTTCTTTTAAGCATTGATTTTAGTGTAATATTTGTGAATAAGCAAAGTTATCGAATTGAGATGATGTCATAGCAGACATGGACGACAATGTAGATATAGCAATGATAAATACCACAAATACATATATTGCAATAAACAAAACAAAACAAAACTAATGGAAACTAGTGAAGAAATAAACACAAATAAGTACTATTGAGCATGTTCAATTAACTTTGTATCATAATTTTACTTTCTCCCTTTTTTTTCCATGTTTCCATGTTTCTATTCTTTTTTATCTTTTTTCTAAACAAAAAACAAAAAAATATTTCAATTTAATGTTCATGAGTAGGAAAAAAGAGGTCAATCCTACGCTATTGTTGATCGAAGATATCAATAACAATATAACTGGGAATACTTTTCGTGGCACTGTCTTGGTTACATATCGAACATTTTTAGGTAAAACAATCGATGTAGACTTAACAGATAAAAAAATATAGATGACAATAACATTGATTGTGCCAACATCGTTAATCGAACAAAATGAGTCAAAGATTGTTGCAAATGTTAGTGTTTCTATTAAAGATTTTGAAATTATTCCAAAACACAAATACGACAGTGGTGATTGTGATAAAACTATTTGTCTAAATAGTTTTAGCATAATGGAAAACATTTGTCATGTTTGCGCAGAGTATTGATTTTTTCCAAACATGAAAATCGCAAGTTTGTCACTAATGACAATGCTTTTCCAATAGGCACAATCGATGTTATTGCAATTTCGATAACACAAATGATAATGCAATGTGTTCTGGAAATCAAAGACGACAATGGAGAACATGATATGGCTACTATAAGATTTCTTTTATTTGAAAGTTTTATTGTTACGAAGTCAATTTCCATGTGCTTGTCCCCACCCCCACCACTCCAGAAAACCCAATTTTCATTGAAATGAAAAACAAGTTACATATACGGAAGTCTGTTTATCCCAATGTTTGGGGAAAAAATATTCTTAATCTATTGTGCGGTTTTCGTGTATTGTTTTACAAGTGATGCATATGTAACAGGTTCAAGTACATGATAAAATTGCTTTGACATGTGTTTCAATTCAAAGAGATTTGCAACAAAAATTCTTTCCATTTATTTGGCTTAAAAATATAGTTAAAAGACAAGAAAGAGTTTTCCGTACTTCACAGTGAATGTTCACATGTGCGTTGAACAAATGAAAGAAAGATGATAGCCTAAGAAACTTTTTTTCCTCTCCAAGTGGAATATGCACAATAAGCTATATCATATTGTTTAAATAGACATGGATAGAGAACAAAAAAAAGACATTTGATTTTGTGTTGTTAAGCGTTTGTTTTCTGTATTAATTTTACAACATTTTCAAGGATATCTAAAAGCAGTTAGAGTATATACAAACCCACTCGAAATTGCATGCGCAAGATGCAGTACTCCAATTACAACTACTAGAGCTATGGACACGACTATGTTGTATTGTAGTGATTGCAAGCATGACTCACACATTCTTTATTTTCATGGCTTAAACTGCATAATACATGCAAGTGACAGGACCGAAAAATAGTGTATTTTGAGAGGCGTCGAACTGGAAAAAGTATTACCTACACTATGACTAATTTCCTATGACCAATACTGTGCAAACAAAACATATGTTATTGAAATATTGAGCAACTTTGAAATGCATGGCACGTTTATAATAGACCATAAGAAAATGTAGTTGTATGTATACAATGATAGGTGTGCTTGTTTACGTTGTTAAACAAATTGGTAACAACATAGTGCTCGCTCATTGCATTTCCAAGCATCCTAATAGCTCTTTCATTTTACTCGACATTTGTAATCTGATTTCACATTAGCAATCTAATCATCAAAGCAAAGAAGACAATTTTTTCTACCAATGCAAATGCTAGTATGATATTGTACATAAGCATAATCCAATCAACTATTTTTTATTCCGACTCTATGTTTTGTACTATGCTAAGTATTTTTTTGTTTATACAAGTTGGATAAGTTGCAATTTTCAGTGACATTACTTTACAATGACAATTTTCTTGTTTACAAATCCAATATCTTTTTCCAAATATTCCATACAAGATTTAATCAATTATCTAAATAGGTCGTCGTCATACAAAGTTGAAAAGAGTTTCTAAAGCAATATAACTTATACAAATATTGCATTTGTACATAGATCTATAATTTAGAATAGTTTGATATGTTTCTTTACTTTAACTCTATAGAGAATATTACAATACCTAACGTTTAACATACACTGAATTTCAAAATTTATGCAACAAATAGCAAAAAATGGTAGCACTTTCTTTACTAATTAACCATTGTTTCTAGACATTAATGCTTGTACTGATTATGCCACCATAATCGATAATTGATTCATCTGTTCATGTTTTGCAATAGCTCTTTTGACAATGTTATTAGGGTATCTATTCCATCTTCGAGACGCCTAAGCAATTGCCGGAGTTCTAGCATTTTATGCATTAGCATTAAAATATATTTGTTGAGCATTAAGATATCTTGTTGGGAATTAAGATATCTTCACTTCCTACATGTAAATCTTCTTTTGTGCCCCTGTCATTATTTCTTTGAGCCATTTTTCTCTATTAATAAAAGATGCAAAAAATAATAGACACATTATTAAGAAATACCTTAAAACACTTAAAAATTTTAGAAAAACGAAGAAAGTTGATTTCCTATTACCTAATAATAAGTCTAGAACAAAATGAACATTGATAAACTGTTTTAAGAAGCAACCGACATATATATTGTTGGAAATAATACTGAGAGGGGGGGTGAATCAGTATTATCAAATTCTTTTCAATATATCTTCCTGATTTATACTTCAATTTAATCTTCAGATATTGATCATTAATTTGTATGTCAGTACCATAAAATAATGCGCATGAACAAGAAAAACAGATAGTCACACCAAAGAACACCAGATATAAGGTGGAAACCCAATGTGGGTGAAAACCACCTACTGCAATATGTCTCTATCTTCTTTCAATTAGAAACTTCTTTTACAATGATTTTGTACTGGTGCAGTCCTTTACCAGTACGCAGGCTGCAACCTGCAGAGAGCTACCACTCTCTCTCGTTTTCCAGTCTCTCCTGGAAGGGAGCTACAACCCCCTTTGCTCCTTTTACTTCTTTAAGGACCACGTTTCATGAATTTTCAAACTGGATCCAAGAATATCAAATAATCATCAAGTACATGCAAATCACCCAATCTCCTTATACAATAAACCAATGAATCACCCAACTCTTTAGAATGTTGTAAACAGAAAAGAATACCAGAAATCTAAACCCAGAATTCTGCAGCAATAGATAAAAGACAGTCAACAAATGTTTCAAGATAAGTCTGCAACTTCACCAATAGGGGCCTATGTATATCCGCAGCTCTTCTAAGACTAAACTGCGCAGATCCGCACTGGTCGTTCTTCTACCCTACATACTTCTTCTCAGATCCGCACCTCTACTATCTGACTTACATCTTACATCCGCGTTGTGCCTTCTTCTGTCCTACGTACCTCGCACTGTACCTTTTTCTGCTCTGCGTGCCCCTCGCAATGCGTGTTCTCCTGCGCTGCATACCACGCACTGCGCCTTTCTCTGCGCTGCGTACCCCCACACTGCGCCTTTTGCTGCACTGCGTACCCCGCACTGCACCTTCGGATCGCCTGCAGACTTCAGATTAGGGCCAAATTACCAGTCCTCTAATGTGCCTCAATCAGTCACATCCACCGATCTGCTCATGCACCCGAGAGATCACGACTTATCAATAGATTCGCCTTAAGTTTTCTCCTTGATTTAGATTTAGCTTTTAAAATCAATCACCCAAAATTTCAGATCTTAAGATATTCAAATTTCACAAGTGTTTGGCCAAGAGATCTCCTTTCCTTTTTATAGGCAAGCCTTTCACAATACCACGGTCCAAAACCATAGTAACACAATACCATGAACCCAATACCTTGGATCAATATTTGTGGATGCAAAACCACGGACCAAAACCATAGGTTAGGCTACATACCATGAACCATTCATAAAGATTCTCACGTGCACGCGCTTTTCTGCATTGGAGAGAGTGAAACTAGGGTCCGCACCTACTGAACGGAGAACCTGCGTGCATGTCCGCACTCCTTGTTCGGCGTACCTGCGGGTCCGTAGCTTCTTCTAGGATTACCTGTGGGTATCTTAATTTTCATGATTTTGAGTGCCTGAACTGAGATCTGCCACATGAGTGAGTTGCCATCAAGTACAACACCTGTACCATAGAGCCAAACCAGAATCATAATGCCAACAATCTCCCCCTTTGGACTTGATGGCAACCTCAAGATCCTCAATGTCATTCTCCCCCTTTGACATCAAGGGAAAAGGGTTATGCTCCCCCTGAGAACATCCTTAAGTCTTTGCTCTGCTGATAATGCTCCCCCTGACCAGATCCATAATCCACCATAAATTTCTTCAAGAAAAACCATAATCCACCATGACCATGAAAGAGATAGAGACATATTGCAGCCATGTTCAGATCAGCATCCATGTTCTCCTTCTGTGCTACCATAATGCCAACAATGCATTATATGTGCTCCCTGAACCTGTGTCATCGATTAACAACCAATCCATAAACCAGCAAATGTACGCGTATACCACATATAAACCTCGCGTACGACCAACAGATGAGATTCAACAAGAAGATGCTGCATCAACTACCCCCAAAGGTATTCAAAGGTCTCCCTGGGAAATGTTTTGGTGAGAATATCAACAACTTGTTCCTTAGAAGGAACATACTCCAACTTGACCTTTTGTTCAATTACTTGTTCCCTGAGAAAGTGATACTTGATCGGTATGTGCTTGGTCTTTGAATGCATGATTGGGTTCTTTGAAACGCTGATTGCACTTGTATTATCACATAAGATGGAGATAGGTGGTGTACAAGTGATTTGAAAGTCCTGCAAGGTCTGCATCATCCAAAGGAGTTGAGTGCAGCAAGATCCAGCAGCCACATATTCCGCTTCAACTGTAGATAAAGCAATCGAACTATGTTTCTTGCTGAACCAAGATACTAATCTGGAACCCATAAAGAATGCACCACCACTTGTTCTCTTCCTATCATCCACACTTCTGGCCCAATCTGCATCTGTATAAGCATGAAGTGTGAGATCTATACCTCTAGGATACCATAAGCCATAGTTTTGAGTTCCTTGAAGGTACTTAAAGATTCTCTTCACTGCCTGAAGATGAGTTTCCTTTGGATTTGCCTGAAATCTTCCAACTATTCCCACTGCATGCATGATGTCTGGTCAAGTACCTGTCAAAGAAAGTAGACTTCCAATCATAGACCTACAGGTTGGTTGATGCACTGCTGCTGATTCATCATTTGCACTGAGGCTGCATCCTGTGACCATGGGGGTACATACTGGTTTTGCATCTTCCATGCCATATTTCTTTAAAATCTTCTTGAGAAAATTGGTTTGAGACAAGAAGATCCCACCTTCATTTTTTTGGATTTGCAATCCAAGAAAGTATGTCAGTTCTCCAAGCAAAGACATTTCGAATTCTTTCTGCATCACCAAGGCAAAGCTTTTACTCATAGCTTCTTCATTGCTACCAAAGATAATATCATCTACATACACAACAAGTATTAGCAATTTGTCATTTTCAATTTTTATATAAATATTACTATCTGTTGATCCTTTTGAAAAACCTTGTTGATGAAGATATCTGTCCAACTGATAGTACCAAGCCCTTGGAGCCTATTTAAGACCATAGAGAGCCTTTTTTAGTCTGCATACAAGATTTGGATCATTC
>APFE031319661.1:2292-17842 GCA_000404065.3 Pinus taeda | reverse complement strand
AGCCCTCTCAGGTTAGGGGCTAATCCTTAGCTAAAAGTCTGGTCTGAAATAGTTACATAGGGTCTTACTGATTAGCAGCCATCAGTACTGATTTTGTGATAACAGACGTTAGCTACCATGTGTCCTTTTCAGAGCTAATCCCATATCGCCACACATCCTGCTAGAGGAGAGAGAAAAGAGCCCATTTGCCTTGGGATTTCTGCTGAAATCCTCTGTAAAATGCTTTCGGCCCTTTCCTGATAGTTTACACTATTGGTGAATTTTAAAGGTTCATGCGATCAAAATTTGCAATGTTCCTAACGTCAATCTCCGATACTGCACACTCCATTTGTGATCGCCAATATCAAACCTCGTTGATATACTTAACCTCTGTTATCCAGACCATTGATGGCTGTGACTATCGATATATCACACCTCTGATTATGCGATCATCAATATTCTGATGTGAGCGAAGTTGCGCTCACCAATATCCTATTCTTCATGATATGTGATCAATGATATGTGATATTCCTGAACCTCTGATTTGCGCTCTACAATATCGGACCTCAGATATTCCTTCTTTCCTTGAGGCTTTAATCCTTTAACTTTAGAAGACAATAACTTCTGATCCAAGAGTCCATTTTTGGACTTCTACATATTGCTAGAAAGCTTGCTCAGAGCACTTTCCTTTGTAGGGTGTGCAATTTGGGCTTTGGGTCTTTCAATGGCTTGGAAGATGGCTGCAATATTTTATGCGCTTTTGCACTCTAGGAAGCTGAAAACACATTTTGCAAAAGGTGACAACAGGGTCCTTTATTACCTTCTATCTCTTGTTATTTGGCCCTTAGTCATTGATTTGGATTTCTTTTGACCCTTGGTGCTCTCATTAATGTATTTATTGACTTTATAGGTTTACTTTGAGGTGTCAAACCTCAATTGGATCTATAGTTACTTAGGATGCTTCGCTATAGATCCACAACAAGGAAAATTTTAATTCTTCCAAATTATCAAGTATAAAATAGTTTACTTATAAAATCACCAAAATAATATAGAAATGATGTAAAATCCTTAGAAGTTTGAACGTCTTGCAAAATATCACCAAACATTTTATAATTAGCATTGTAAGGATTACGAAGATTCATCAAAGTTTCTATACTTATATGATAATTATGGATCCTTAAAATTTGCATTGGTCTATAACAACTCAAATTCATTATGGGTAGTTACTTATGAGATCAAATTGGGTCAAATCACTTTAACCTTCCTAATCTTGTCATATAGATCATATTATGGATTTGTAAAGAGGATACAACACCCATGTCCTCTGAATAGTGGAACAAATTTTCCACAAAGTGTGAATGTTAAATTATTCCATAAGTTCATTGAGCTGGAAGCACAGTGAATAGTTGAAGAGTTTGACTCAATGACCAAAGAGGGTTGTGATGCTAATTGCTTAGTCGGAAGAATTTTTTGACGTGCTACAACAAATGTGTCTTAAAATCATGTTAAATCGAGTCAATGATGAGTGTAATGTCAATATATTGGGCATATGGTGCATGTTTGGTTGGTATGTATATCTGGTTGTACATAGTGGATAATTCCTTTATAGGTCCTATGGAGGTACCAAAAATGGAATGGGTGGGTATCAAAGGTGTTTCTCTAGGGATGTTGATGAGGAAGCATAGCAAACAAGTTTGTAAGGTGACTTGAGGTGTCACAAAGAGCATAAAAATGAGGTATCGAAGGTGTGGTCAAATTAGATCCCTCTACTTTTTCCTTTTTTCCTTAGTTACCTCACTTTGCCCCCCAGCTCTATAACTATTTTATTATTGGTGTTGGATTGATGGGGATTTGTATTGGTTGTACAATGATTTGAGGTGATGATGAGGGCATAGGTACCACAAATGGAGGTTCAAGGTACCACACAAGTTTCCCCAAATCAAGGTTTGGGAGGTTTAGTGATCTATTTTGATAGGGTTAATGATGCTTTTAGACTGGAAAAATTGGAGGAACCAGCTCAAAAGACCATTTTTATCGTATGATCCCAATTTGGAAAATTGGGGTTTTAAACCTTCCACCAGTAGTTTGAGGAACTTATTGAATTTTTTTGGGGTCCAGAAACTCTCCCTTGTGTTAGACTCATTGACATTGTTATACACTCATATACCTTTCCAATGGCACAAGAAAGACCTTAAACGAAGTCCATATGCAAAAGTTATGCCACCCAAAAGTTTACTTTGGTTTTTTAACCACCATGATTCAAGAGGATGCCATATCATCCCCATTACTCATGGAAAAGAAGTTAGCCCTGTAAAAACGATGAGTAAGAGTCTGGAAGTTTTACTATTGTAACTCTAGTTAAGAGTTGAAGGAGTCAAACTTAAACATTAGTAGGCTATCAAATTGTGATATAACTGAGCCCCGAGGACGAAAAGGGGTTCTAATCTATTCAAGTGCAATTTTGTTCCATAGATGAGGAGAGTATCTAAGAGAGGATACAAAGAGAGAAAAAAAAGAGGGTTTGTGTTGTGTAGCAGCCCAAGGGCCACAAGTCTCATTTCTTCATATTTGCCCCATTTTCCTTCAAAGAAAGAGAGAGTACACAACCTTATTTTTTTTTGGGTTCCAAAGCTTGTAACATTTTAACCCAAATTTATAACCAATAAAGGTGCACCTTTTATATTTTCTATTCAACTTAGCTATGTTTTCCTTAGGAACATGTGCATATGCATAATAGCCAATTACCTTGAGATGTGTGAGAGATGATTTCTTATGATACAGGTGGATATTGGTGGCCACCTGCCGATTCCACCTATCATCTGTTTCCTTGTTTATTTCAGCATTTACTATTTTTAGCAGTTTTTTGGGTCCTGAACTTCTGGAGCAGTTTTGACCCCCTAAATGGCGTTTTTTGAGGTATGTTGTAGGCCCATATAAGGCCCACCGCAATTCTTGTACTACTCAGAGAGACCTTTCCAACAAGGTATCTTATGCACCAAATGGAGATAATATGACCAAGTTATGACCCCAAGAATTTGGCTGCCCAACTAACCCCAACAGGGCCCACAAACTCTTGGTGTTACATCTCACGGGGTTAGGGTTTTGGTTGTTTAGGAGTTTCTCTTATTGTTCAATAATAAATAGGCCCTTGAGCCTCATTGTAACACAACTCAGAGGCATGTAGCTAACACATATCTTCTCAGAGATAAGCTATCATTGCTCAAGCTAGTTTATTTCCATTATGTTTGTAAGCATATTTTAGTATTCTAATATTAATGAACTAAAGTTTTATTTTTGTTGCATCTCTGTATTTATGGTTATATCTATATTTTGTTGCGTTCTTGTTTAATTTCAAATTAGTGGTATCAGAGTGATATTCTCTTTCTATGTTTTTCTTTGCATGTTCCCAATGAGGTCAGGGTATAAGGAGTTATGACTCAATCTGGTTGAACCTTTGAAGACCAGCCTCAAAAACCCCGACGACCTCCTATCGTGGAAGAAAATAAAGACAAGGGGGCAGGAGATCCTATCAAAATATTGCTAGAGGAATCCCTCAAGTGACAGAGGAACCCTATGATGGATAACTTTGCTCACATCCTTTGACGACTACCCACAGGTGATGCATATTCATCCAGTAGCCACTCTGGAAGTGCCACTCCTTTTAAGGTACAAGTTGACTTTGACATTCCTATATTTGAGGGCCAAATAGATGCAGACACCGTAGATAAATGGTTGAATTTGTTGGAAGGATATTTTTCAGTTCATGACTTTTCCAATCAAGAAAATATTACTTTTTCACTTCTTAAAGCTGCCCCACATGTCAATAATAGGTGGGAAACCTAATTTGAACAAAAGGATGAGAGGGAATCCTCATTATTTTTAGCCACACCCACTGGGGATTCTTTCTGAGATGCCATCAAGGAACAATATTACCCTATTAGGAGCTATGAAGATAAATACATAAAGTGGACCATGCTACGGCAGGGAAGGGACCAATATGTGCTAGAGTTCACAAATGTTTTCCATACCCTCTGCACAAAGTTGGGTATCAAGGATTCCGAATGACATTTGGTACTCAAATATCGCATTTTTCTACACAAGTACATCTAGGATGAGATGGAGTTCCTGGACATCTACGCACTGGACACAACATACCAATACACTGTCAAGATTGAGTAGAAGCTTAAACAAAAGAAGTGAGACTTTAGATCTACGAAACCAAAGCAAGGAAAAGTCACCCCCAAACCATAGAGAAAAGTCCAAAAGCCAAGGTGGGGTGACCCAAGACAACCCGTCGAAGCCACAAGAAAAGAAAAACACCACGAAGACAAAAAAGGACACAGGCAAATGATGTGAGTTCCATTAGAGCTCCACTCACAGAACAAGTGGGTGTCGGGCCAAGAAGTCATTGGTGGTTGGGATGAAGGCTTTCGACTCAGATGCGTGTTTTGACTCTGAGTCAGAACCCAACAAGGGGAATGAAAAAGGAAATAATATCATTGATGCGGAGCCCAGTGCCACCGTGGCCACCACCAAGATCCAGAAGAATGAGCCTAAAGATCCAGAGGAGGGGGAACGCCTCTTCCACTCACAGATGTGGATGAAGGGTTCTCCGTTGTAGTCCATTTTCGACAGCAGGAGCCAAAAGAACCTCATTTCAGCAAAGGTCATGAAGTGGTTGGGATTATCGATGACAACACATCCATAACCATACACCATCAGGTGGCTTCACGAAGAATGAGATCTCCGTGTCACCCTGCAGTGTTGTCTTCCCTACAACATCAAGCCCTTCATAGATGAGGTACTGTGTGATGTTTCTCCTCTTGAAGTTTGTGATGTATTATTAGGAAAAACATACTTGTGGAAGTGACATGATGTATATGAGTCTAGACCTCTCACTGTGATTATTACTTTGGGAAATAAGTTGTACAGGATTTTGGAGGTAGCCTCGCCTACTACCATCTCTTTGATCATTGCAAAGCAATGTATTAAGATCATTTCCCAAACTAGGAAAGTTGATCTCCTTATGATTCACCCTCGGCGAAAGAAGAAGGTTGTGGCCATGGCTTCCAAATAGGGCTCCTCCACACGTCAACAATAGATGGATAAGGTCATGGAGGAGTACAAGTACATTTTCGCCTCACCTACAGGGGTATCTCTGCACTGCCAAGTCAAGCACTTGATTGATTTGACCTCGGGCACACCACTTCCCAATGAACCGATCTATCAATGCTCTATTTTGGAGAATGATGAGATCAAGAGACAGATTCAAGAGTTGTTGAAGAAAGGGCACATTAGGCCAAGCTCGTCACCTTGTGGGAGAGTGATTGTATTAGTACAGAAGAAGGATGAGACCTAGAGACTCTGTATTAACTATCAGGTGTTGAACAAGATCACTATTCGGAATAGGTATCCAATCCCACAGGTTGATAACCTTCTAGACCAGATCAAGTGGGCCAAATATTTAATCAATATTGACTTGAAGTCTGGTTAGCACCAGGTGCCTATCGAACCCTTCGACGTGTGGAAGACTACCTTCAAATCCAAGGAGGGAATTTTCGAATGGTTGGTCATGCCTTTCAGGTTAACGAATGCCCCAACAACCTTCATGAGATTGATGGAAGAAATATTTCACCCCTTCACCAATGCATTCATGGTGGTGTATTTAGATGATATCTTTATCTTCAACTAGGGTTGGGAAGAGCACCTCCACCATATTCGACAGGTCCTTCAAAACCTGCGATAACACAAGTTGTGTTCCTTTTTGGATAAATGCACTTTTGGCATGACCCAGGCTCAATATCTGGGGTACATCATTGATGAGAAGGGTGTGCATGTGGACCCAACCAAGATACAATTCATTCAGGATTGGCCACCCCCAACCACTCTAATTGCCAATTTCTACCGCCAATTTCTTGCCAATTTCTACTGCAGGTTCATGTTGGGGTTATCTCATATCACTTGGCCTTTAAGTCAAGTCACCAAGGGCTGAGAGGAAGAAATGTTTTTTTGGTTCGAAACCCAACAGAAGGAATTTTCCAAGTTGAAGCATCGTGTCTCCTCTGCACTAGTTCTCACACTACTAGACCTGCAACAACCATTTAAAATTGAGACAGACGCCTTCAACTATGTTATTGGTGTCATTATTACTCAGTAGGGGCATCCAGTGGATTACCATAGTGAGACAATTTCAAACATAGTCTGAAATTATCTCACTTACAATAAAGAAATGTATTACATTGTGTAGGCCTACCGTCAATGGAAGCATTACATTATGGGGAAGGAAACGGTCATCCACACAGACCACTGACCCCTGCAGTTCATATAGACACAAGGGAAGTTGAATAATGATCGCCATTAGAAGTGGTCCACCTACCTGCAACAGTTCCATTTGAACATTAAGTACAAGAAGGGAAACACCAAAAATGTTGCAGACTACCTCAGCCGACCACTAGTCATGGCGCTGCTCACTATGCCCAACTCCTGTGGGCACAAGACTTCGAGGTGGCCAGATCTTTACCAAAGTGATCCAAAATTCAGCATCACATACCAGAGACTCCTGGAAGGGAAGTGATTTGAAAATTTTCACCTTTAGGGTGCACTGTTATGCCACCTTGGACACGTCTGTGTTCCTTCAAGTGAGCATGCCAAGATGCTTTGGGAGGCACACCGTAGTCGGGTCACTAGACATTTTGGAGTAGAGAAAATAGTGGCGGTATTGCAGAAGTATTTTTATTGGTTGAAACTTCATCAGGATGTTGGGAATTACATTAGATATTTCACCACGTACACCTTTTCCAAACCAACCATCAAGAATCAAGGCCTATATACTCCTCTATCTACTCCTAGTCGACCTTGGGAATCTATATCCATGGATTACATATAGTGCCTTCTTGCTACTAAGCACAACGATGATTGTGTTTTCACGGTTGTTGACAAATTCTCTGAAATGGCCATCATGGTGGCCTGCAAGAACAGTATCACAGCATAGGCCACTACTAAGATATTCTTTAAGCGAGTGTGGGTACAATTTCAGATTCCACAATCCATTGTCTCATATCGGGATAGCAGATTACTTAGTGCATTTTGTTCAAGTCTTTGGTCGATGCTGAATACAAAACTTACTAAGTCCATGGCTTTCCATCCCCAAACTAATGGCCAAATAGAGGTTGTCAACAGGATGATTGTACACATTCTGTGCATGTACAACTTAAAGCATCCACACGCATGGGATGAAATTCTCCCCTATCTCCAGCACAACTACAACAAAGCTCTCCACATCTCAACGGGCCATAGCCCTTTTCAGGCAAGGCTAGGATTTCAACCATTATGTCCCATTCATGTGGTCATACCATTTGTAGCCACTCAGGTAGATTCGGCTCACGTCCAGTCTGAATTCAACATGGCTAACAACTTCATTGAGTTCATTCAACACATCTGTCAGTAGGTCCATGATATATTGGACAGAGCCAATGCTATGTACAATAAGGGCCATGATCAACATCGAGTGTCGCACAAGTTCCAGGTGGACGATAATGTTTGGCCATATTTGCAGAAGGATTGCTTTGCTAGACCCCATCGTAAGCTTTGTCCGCTCCAATATGGACCATACACCATCAACAAGGATTTTTGTGACAATCCCTTCGAGCTTAGCATCCCACTATTCCTTGGTCTACGCCCAATGTTCAATGTAGACCACCTTCGGCCATACTTTCCACCATTGTTGGACACATCAAACATTATAGTGTTATTTCCATAGCTAATCAACTAGTTATTTCCAAGATTTTTATTTTTAGGAGATCCCTTTGAGCTTCTGTCATCATGATTCTCATTATACAACTAGTCCAATTTTAATAGGGAATATTGCTAACAACAAATTTGATGATCCACCTGAGTTTATTCATGTTGATGAGGAATCCTTTTCCTCTTGTTAAAATGTTGGGAGTAATGATGAGGGTTTTTTTGTTGATACAAAAGTTTTGGATCCTCCTCACATACCTCCAACTATAGCCCCATTTTTGGCACACCATATTCTATAGGCAATACACAAGTTGGTTGGAGATCTAGTGAACACCAAAAGAATGAATTCTTGGTTTAGGGAGATCCACATGAGTTCTCTACCACAAAACAATTTCCACCTATTCACTATTATATTTCTATTGCCACGTCTCCATAGATCTTTCAATAGGATGATGGAATTTATTAGTGGGACACAACTATGTAGCAAGAATACAACTCACTAATGAGGAACCACACCTGGAATTTGGTTCCCCTTCCCGAAGGAAGAAGAGCTTTTTAAATATAATTTGATATATCAAACAAAGTTTGTAGCAGACGGTCTAGGGAAGAAGCACAAATTTCAAATGGTGGAAAAGGGCTTCCCATAGGTACTTGGCATAGTCTACAATGAAATTTTTGCACTAAGTTAGAAAGATAGACTTATCTTAGCATGTGTTAACCATTAGTACAAATCATGACGTGGAAGTTCATCATATGGATGTAAAGAGTGAATTTCGACACAAGGATATGTAGGAGGATATTTACATGGATCACCCTCGACGTTTTGCATGGGGTTCAATAACGGTGTGCATGCTATGAAAACCATCGTATGGCCTCAAGAAAACCCTTTAGGATTAGTATGCTGAGATGGATTCCTTCCTTCTCTCTCGTGAATTTTCCCAATGACATTACAATCCAAATGTCTACATTCTATTGTGGGATTAGTTTCTCTTTCTTATGGTATTGTATGTAGGTGATCTCCTAATCATTGATAGCTCCTTAGCATGTAATACTATTATAAAACTTTCCTTGCATGAAAAAGTTTCTATATGCAACTTAGAGTTGTTAGATTGTTTTCTTGGGATTGAGATCACCCAATCTAATTCTAGGATCAACATGGATCAATCTAAATATTATTCAAATACATTCTTGTGATTTCATATGGATAATTACAACCCTATTGTGACTTAATATTTCTTTGGTATCATACTTGAGGTTGTTTGTTCATCCCCCTTAGTTGAAAAACCCAAATATAAACAACTCACTGGGAGTCTTATTTATCTCAAACATACTAGGTTCAACATCTTGGATGTTGTTGGACTCATTTCCATATTTATGCAAGAACCCCATGAGTTACATTAGAAGGAAACCAAGTAGATTGATCACTACGTTTAGGTAACTTAGGTTTGGGATTCATTATACAACAAGTGTGACCTTTATTTATTTGGGTATATAGATTCAGATTGGGCAAACAATGTTATAGATCATAAATCCACTTTAGGCTACCTCTTCACTTCTGGTTGTAGTTTAATTTTTTGGTTAAGCAAGAAGAAGTTGAACATTGTTTTATTTACCATAGAGGTAGAGAATGGGGTAGTTGTGAATGAAACGACTAAAGTCATTTCTCTTCAACACGTTCTCATAGAGCTTGGTGGCCAATTCTATCACCTATCATTTTTGTGACAATCAGAGTACCATTTAGATCTCTTCATCAATCGCAAACCAAGCACATTATTATTTGTATGCATTTCATTTAAGATATTAACCATGGGTGGGTCATTGATTTGACATATTGTCCAACAATGGAGTAGATTATTGATATCTTCACCAAACATTTACATGGGGTAAGTTCATACATTTTTGAGCTCTACTAGGGTGAGAGACTTCTTGTACATAGCATACTACATTTTTTTCACTTTCTATATTCTTTTGTGGTTTTCATATTTGGGTTTCCTCTTTCAAATCTCTTATTATCTTTCTATTTTCTTTTGTGTTTTTCCTAATTGGTTTTCCTCTCTTAACTCTCTTACCTTTTGAGGGATCATTTTCTAAATGGGTACCTAATATGTCTGGTATTTGTTAAGATCCATATCTTCATTCCTATTTCTACATACTCTCCTAAGTTTCAATTATGGGGGAGTGTTGATGCATATTTGCATGTACTTGCTTACTTCAACACACTTTGTTATAATAATGAATACACTGAGAGGGGGGATGAATCAATGTACATTCCAATTATACCAATTTAAACAATTTTGCAATTTGATCACGATTGAAAACATGGCAGAGCATTAATGAACATTACTTCAACACACTTTGTTATAATAATGAATACACTGAGAGGGGGGATGAATCAATGTACATTCCAATTATACCAATTTAAACAATTTTGCAATTTGATCACGATTGAAAACATGGCAAAGCATTAATGAACATCATTTGTTGAAAATGCAACAAGAAAACCTTAATTTAATTTTGTCCTTGAATTAAATTAGGAATAAAATTGTAATTCCATATTACAAGACAACTTGCATGAGCTAACTAAATTAAATTGACTTAGTTGGCTCAATTAATTTGAGTTGAGGGTCTAACTTGAGTCATGTAGAGTGTCTCCTACATTATAGGAGCCCTAGTTGAGTTTCTTTTGAGTTATAATTAATTAATTCAGTTTAACTAAGTTAAAGTTAGTTAAACTAGTTCCAACTAATGGAGGAACTAGTAGGAGGTCAGATAGTGGGGTGTTGCTTCATGTGTTCAACCAATTAACTAATGATTCACTCATAAATAACTCATGCATGTCAGATATGAGAGTTACCTAGTTGAGATTAGATTTCAAGGACAATGTACTATCAATAGTATCATCATATGAATTGTACAAGTGGTGCATGCAGTCATAGGAAGGCCTATGAGGATTGCACAATTCCAATTGAGGAATTTCCCTAATTGATAGGGGGCTAATTACCAAGGAAACAACACAACAAAATAGGGACTTGGGCATGCCAAAATTTGGTTAAGTATTGGCCTGGGCTTGTCTATGAAGCAGTAAGACAGATAGAGATAGTGCAGAGGTTTCTCGGGCTTGAGAAAAGCATTGTAATCTTCTCCTATTTTCTGACTAATGTAATATATAGATAGCAAGGGTTTTAGCTATGGCTTTCCCCAGGAAATCATTTTGTAATGTGTTGATTAAATTATTTCTCTTGTATGCTTTGTGATTTCGTGATCGTTTAATTATTTTTACTGATGAGTAGAGTGGATATAAGTCTATTGTTTTAGTAAATTACAATTAGCAATTCTAATCTACAAGGAATTTCCACATGGTATCGAAGCATAAATCACTCTAGAAGAGAAGAATACAAGTTTGTATTTTGCAGGTGAAATCGAATTTGCAATATCATTCTTCATAGCCAGCAAGATGTCGTTCTATGGATTGAGACTTGAATATGCCCTTGAGGGTAGTTTGAACTATATTTCTTGGAAGGATGGGATGGAGGCAGTGTTGGAAGACAATGGGCTAAAGGAATTCATAGACACAGATATTCATAAGCCTCCAGCGACTGATGCTCAAGATCTGATAGAGTAGAGTAAATGTGTTGTAAAGGTGAGAAGGATCATACTAAAAGGAGTTCAATAGCATATTGTCTCGAACCTCCACAGGAAGGAGACTCCACATGCAATGTGGGATACCTTGACAAACCTTTTTCAGAATAGCAATGACCATAGGAAGTTGGCACTGAAGGATAAGCTTAGGAAAATCAAGATGGATAAGGGCAACACAATACCAAAGTACTTGACCAAGTTCACCCAATATCGGGATGAGCTTGGAAGTGTTGGTGTTACAGTTGTTGAAGATGATCTGGTAAACCTAAAGCTTCTAGGCCTTCCCAAGAGCTAACAAAGCTACAAAGATTCAATAAATGGGAGGGAGAAGATACCATAATGGGAGCATTTGTGGTAAGCATTAGGGGAATTTTGAGGTCTAAAATGGGCCTCCTAAGAAAAATGTACAACCAAAATAACTTTATAAGAACCAATAGGATTCAAAATGATAATATCAACCATGGGGGATGATTCACCATTTTTGGAGTAAAAAAGTAAAAAGATTAAAAATTGATAAAATAATAAAACTACTTTTTCATCTCGTATTTTCAACTTATCTCCCTAAGGTTTTACTCAAATTTCGAGAGGGAGTATTCATTAGATGAAAACTTTAATTCCTCATCCAAGGAGTACCCATGTTGCATACTTTCGATGGACCCTGCTACACAAAAAATGAGAAATACATGAAAAATGTGATTGCAATCACGCTTTTCATGTATTTATCATTTTTTTGTGTAGTAGGGTCCATCAAAAGTATGCAACATGGGTACTCCTTGGATGAGGAATCCATTTTTTCATCCAACGGGTGTTGTCACTCGAAATTTGAGTAAACCCATAGGGAGATAAGTTGAAAATACGAGTTGAAAATTTTGCTTTACAAGGTAAAGAAAGCAATAGATGGGGTGTGAAGAAACACAAGGCAATATTTGTGGCCAAAGGGTTCTCTCAGGTAGAGAATTGATTATGGGGATACCTTTGTTCCAGTAGCAAGGTTTTCTTCAGTCTGATCTATTGTAGCACTTTTAGCGCAGATGGGATGTAAGATACATCAGAAGGGTGTGAAGAAAACTCTCCTCAATGAAGTGAATGAGGAAGAGGTGTAGATTGAGCAACGAGAATGATTTGAGACCTTCAACAGAGAGTCACATGTGTGTAGACTCAATTGAACATTGTATGGATTGAAACAAGCACCTCATGCTTGGTACACCAGGATTGACAACTATTTCACCATGTTGGGCTTCACCAAAATTGAATATGATGCAAACATTTACCATATTGTGGTTGAAGGTAAATTGTTGATTATATTATTATATGTTGATGATTTAATTTTAATAGGTGGTGAGAATCCAGTAAAATATTGTAAAGAGGATCTTGCAAGAGAATTTGAGATGAAGGACCTGGGGCTCATGCATTATTTCCTTGGTATGGAAGTATGACAAGGAGATGAGGAACTGTTTGTATCTTAGGGAAAGTATGCCAATGATATACTGAAGAAGTTCCACATGGAGAGCAGCAAACCCATGGAGACCCCTCTAAAAGGGAATTGGAGGAATGAAGATGCTACTTCAAGTGAGGTAGTGGAGGCTACTTTTTATAGCTAGCTTGTGGGCTTACTTATGTATTTGTTGAACCCACAATTTGACATATGATTTGTAGTTAACTAGCTTAGTCAAGCAATGGTTAAGCCAACCAAACCATATTGGAAGGAAGCTAAACATGTGTTGAGATACCTTAGAGGCACCACTCGGTTTGGTATTTGGTACAAATGGACAAAAGTAGTGAAGCTTCAAGGATTCACAAATGCACAGTGGGTAGGGAGTCCATCCGATAGAAAGAGCAGATTAGGGGGAATATTTAGTATTGGATCAACAATAGTTTCTTGGTACAACAGGAAGCAAAGATCAATTGCATTCAAAATGAATGAAGTAGAGTACATGGTTGCAAGTCAAGTAGCTTGTGAGGCTATCTAGATGAGGAAGATCCTTGTTGGATTATTTGGTCAGTAGATGGATCCTACAATGATTTATTGTGACAATCATAATTGTATCAAACTCTCTAAGAATCCAGCTTTTCATGATCGGTCCAAGCATATCAACATTTGGTATCACCATCTACGAGATTGTGTGCAAAGGAGAATCATATTGTTGGAGTACATTCTTACTGAGGAGTAGGATGCAAACATCTAGACTAAGGAACTGTCAAGAGGAAAATTCAAGTTCCATAGAGGTAGGATTGGGGTATCTGATAATCCCTTTCTTGTTGAGAGGGAGTGTTGAAAATGCAACAAGAAAATCCTAATTTAATTTTGTCCCTGAATTAAATTACCAATAAAATTGTAATTTGACATCACAAGACAACTTGTACAAGTTAACTAAGTTAAATTGACTTAGTTGGAATAGTTAATTCAAGTTGAGCATCTAAATTGAGTCATGTAGAGTGTCTCCTACATTATAGGATCCCTGGTTGAGTTTATTTTTAATTGTAATTAATTAATTTAGTTTAACTGAGTTAAATTCAGTTAAACTAGTTCTAACTAATGGAGGAACTAGTAGGAGGTTAGATAGTGGGGTGTCACTTCATGTGTTCAACCAGTTAACTAATGATTACCTCATAAATAACTCATACATCTCAGATGTGAGAGTTACCCAGTTGAGATTGGAGTTAAGAGACAATGTACTATCAATTGTATAATCATCTGAATTGTACAGGTGGTGCAAGCAGTTAGAGGAAGGCCTATGATAATTGCACAATTCCAATTGAGGAACTTCCCTAATTAATAGGGGGATAATTCCCAAGGAAACAACGTAAGGAAATAGGGATTTGGGAAAGCGAAAATTTGGTTAAGCATTGGCATGGGCTTGTCTAGGAAGCAATGAGATAGATAGAGATAGCTTAGAGGTTCCTCATGCTTGAGCAAAGCATTGTAACCTTCTCATATTTTCAGACTAATGAAATATATAGATAGCAGGGGTTTTTAGTTGTGGATTTCCCCAGTAAATCATTGTGTAATGTGTTGATTAAATTCTTTCTCTTGTATGCTTCATGATTTCGATATCGTTTAATTGTTTTCACTGATGAGTAGAGTAGATTCAAGTCTATTTTTTTAGTAAATTACAAATAGCAGTTTTAATCTACAAGGAATTTCTACATCATCAACACGTGAGAAAACCAAATGTAAGTGGAAAACCTTACAAGAGAAAAACAAAAATCCTTGTATCTGCTTTAATCTTTGATTACATCATTTTCAGGCACAACCCTATAGGAGGCTCCAACTGTTGGCATTATGGCTAAAGTGTTGTCCTTGATGGCAACCCATACAGGTGATGGATCACTGTCAACAGGTCAGTAGCAAACACTGATGAACAACTCTCAAATATTGAAGAAAATGAGTACGCAGGCACATCGTTCAAAAGGTGCGTACATGCAGGCATGTCTTATATAAATTGCGTACATACCCGCAGGATACCCATTCATTGGGTGCGTACCCCCAGTGCACACACTTCAAGGCAGTTAAACGCCCACACATGGGGTTTTCTCATGGTATTTAGCCGACGGTATTGTGTTATCATGGTTTTGGCCTGTGGTATTGTTTATTTTATTATTATTATTGAGCCCCATGATCCTTGATTTGAGGAAGAGCTTGCCTATATAAAGCAAAGGAGATCATTTGGCTTAAGATGCTTTTGGTTGAATATCTTATGAGGGCAAGATCTAGTCTAGATCTAAACAAGGCGAATCTACTGATGGACTAAGATCTCTTCGGCGCATGTTCAGATCTGTAGATCTGACTGTCTGGGTTCTTTCTGAAGTCTTGAAATCATATATGCCCGAAGTTACGCAGGTACAGTGAGAGAAAAGTGCGTACATACGCAGGAGCGTAGCGTTTCAGGTGCGCCGGTACGCAGACACAGAAGGGTTTCAGGTGCGCCGGTACGCAGGCACAGAAGGGTTTCAGGTGTGCCGGTACGCAGGCACAGAAGGGTTTCAGGTGCGCCGGTATGCAGGCACAGAAGGGTTTCAAGTGCACCGGTACGCAGGCACAGAAGGGTTTCAAGTGTGCCGGTACGCAGGCACAGAAGGGCTTCAGGTGCGGATGACCGCAGGCAGTTCAATAGACTCAGAGCGAGGTACGCAGGCTAGCAGTTGAGTAGGGTGCGTACTTGTATGCAGGCTAGCAGTTGAGCAGGGTGCG
>APFE031319657.1:0-102280 GCA_000404065.3 Pinus taeda | reverse complement strand
TTAATGAAGATATATAAATAATTTATGAGACATAGAATAGAAGGTGATGGGTGTATTGTTAATTCATTTTATGATGTGAAAGTTACTTGTTCGAAATTTTGTGGGCAAAAATTTAGTCATGTTTCTAATTGTTGTTCTACATTATAATAGAGAGACTATATTCTCCATGAACTTTTCAAAATAATTCATGAAGCACTCCAACAATAGCCCTTTGTACAATGATTGCACACATTCTAGGAAAAGACCTGAACTACATCCTCTCCCTTTCTCTTGTAATATTTTTATTGAGGTCTATGTAAACCTTGAGCTGCAAGAGTAGCTATTAACTTCAAAGGATTTCACTGGATTTGACCCTGTGACCTATGGTAGTAAAAAAGCTAGCAGCAGTATGTTAGTGAGTATAAATTCAATGTGCAAAAGAAAATTAGGAGAGTGAGAAAAAATTAGAGTACATTATTTTTAAATTTAATGAATGGTGAGGTACTCATAAGATCTTGAAGAATCTTCGAAGGTTAGAGGGCAAGAATGATAAAAGATGATGATACTGAGTAGTGAAGAAAGGAAATAAAATAATTTTAATTGTCATAACGAATGTTAAATTGATGTACCTTCACTGATATCAAATGCTTTAAAGGCAGTTTCATAAGTGAAGGTTCATTTGTTAGGTATCTTTTGTGAGTTATAGGTGTTCATGTCATTTGTTGAAACAAGGGGGAAGAGTTTAGGAGAGAGTCGGGGTATTATGTCTCATGTGAAATCCTTTCAAGGAAATTTCATAAGCGAAGGTTTATTTGTTAGGTATCTTTTGTGAGTTGTTGGTGTTCAAGCCATTTTTTGAAACAAGGGGGAAAAGCTGAGGAGAGAGTTAAGGTATTCTGTCTCATTCTTCAATTTGGTTTTTCTAGTGTTGTTGCAACTTGCAACTCTAAATGTGCATCAATGGAAATAATTTTAGTCATATATATTAACTAAAAACACACCAAGGGCTTGATTGGTTGCTTAAGAGGGGATGGTGATATCCTCCCAACCAAAGTTCAATTCCTCATGAGTGTGTGTTTTATCCCATCAAACAATGTGGTTATTCTAGCCATTTTGTCTGTATCGATGTGCATTTTCTCTAAAGTCTGATACAATATCCAAAATCTTTACACATGCTCAACCCTTAAATTATATAGAAGAATTTTCTTCTTCTATTTCATATTTTCATGTTCCGAGTGATTAAAAGAGATATGGAGTTGACATGATGCAATTCTTCATATGAAGAATAGTATGAATGTTGATGTTTCCATGACCTAGTTTTTCTGTTAGTTTATAAGTTCTCTTATGTTGTTTATTTTCAATGTCCTAAGAAGATGGTCTTATGTTATCACTGACGACTTCGTGTATAGACAATATTTGTACATCATATTTTGTTTGTCTTAAATCACTCTGAAACTAAATGTTTCTCTATGTGCTTTTGCCATTAGTAAGATGTTTCCTTTGATTGAAAATGCTATAATATTCCTATCAATTCCTATGTGCGGCAAGCACTATGATCTTACTGTCATGTAATATGTGGGCAAGCACTTTCTTTGCTATCAATGTCCCTTGTTATATGTTGAATCCTATATTCGTGAAGTAGCACTAAGTTTCTTCATCTTTAGAGTCTCAAATTTTCTCTATCATGTGCCGTAAGTTGATGTAGTGATAAAAAATAGAGTGCTTGGTCCATAAGCTAACTTGTCTTCAAATCCTTTACTCTTCATCTTTTAACTCTTTACCAAATTTCATCCTTATCATTCCTTCCATTAGTTTCACAAACACCAAGCTGATCATTATTATTATGTAGTTCCCTAGGTTCTTCTTCTCCCTTCCTCTGAAGATCGATATAATAAGACTTGTTTTCCATTATGTTGGAACTTGAAAGGCCTTCCTAGATCATTTCAATGATTTTTGTTGATAAGCATTTTCATTGTGTTTTGCTGATAAGTGTGACTAATATATTCTTGTCTCAATTTGAGGTGTTTTGCGAAGAGGCATTTCATATCATTTACTGTCCCTGTAGCTACCCTCTTTATACCTTCTAGTTCTGCTCTTGTCAAACATTCCCTTGTGGATGTACCAAAACTACAAAGGATCCAAATATATTTATGAATCTTTAACTAGAACTCTCTTGCATGATAATGGCATCAATAATGGGATCATCCCATTCCATTCCATTATGTTGTTAAACAATTTGTGGGCTTTATTTCATCCATATGCACATTTTAAATCTTACCCCCATTAAAAAGAAATAAAATTATAATATCTTGAACCAAATTGTTAAATGTTATGTACTCCTTCTATCTAGTGCACTTCTTCCCAATTTCCCCATTCCCCATACCTTGCTCAATTTGCACCAAAAAAATGTCTATTCAATAATTTCTCATGATGCCATTATTAAGTTAAGTCGAATTTCTCTACAGGGGATGTTTGGTATCTACAGGGATTTAACACATAACACAAAAGTTATATGCATAATCTACTTAAACTTTAAACTCTCATGCACCTTTTACCAAATTTCCTTGTTATCATTCCTTCCATGGGTTTCAAAAACACCAAGTTGATCATTATTGTTATGTAGTTCCCTAGGTTCTTCTTCTCCCTTCCTTTGAAGATTGATATAATAATACTTGTTGTCTAGTATGTTGGAACTTGAAATGCCTTCCAAGATCATTTCATTGAGTTTTACTGATAAGTGTTTTCATTGCGTTTTGGTGATAAGCATGGCTGATATATTCTTGCCCCAATGTGAGGTCTTCTACTTGGAGCCATTTGATATCCTTGTCTTTCCTTGTAGCTACCCTTTTTATACCTTCTTCTAGTTCCTCTCTTGTCAAAAATTCCCACCAAGGGCTTGATCGGTTTCTTAAGTGGGCATGGTGATATCCTCCCAACCAAAGTTCAAATCTTGATAAGTGTTTGTTTTATCCTATAAAACAATGTGGTTGTTCTGGCCATTTTTCTATATCGATGTGCATTTTCTCTGAAGTAATATCCCAAATATTTACACTTGCTCAATGCTCATCCCTTAAATTATTATAGAAGCATTTTCTTCTTCTACTTCATCTTTCCATATTCCCAGTGATTGAAAGAGATGTTGCAAAGGAAATGTCATAAGGGGATAGTATGCGGAAGAAGAGAATAACGAAATTAAAGAAATCAGAACCTGATGAATAAATAAATATGTTACAACTTTGTAGCTGCATATCTAAAAGGATAGACAAGAATCTTTACAAGCTTGTTGAAAACAAGGGCACTCTCTCAAACAAAGAAATATTTGCGGTTTTATACACTTAATAGGACAACTAATTATGAAAATAATCATTGGAACAATATAAAAAAACTCAAAGCCCTGCTAAATAAATAAATATGTTACAAATTTGTAGAAAGGATAAAAGAGCATCTTTGCAAGCCTCTTGAAAACAAGGTAACTTTCTCAAATATAAGAATATTTTCAGTTTTGCACACCTAAATTTTCAATTTTCAACAAAAGCGAAACAAGATAACTAATTACGAAAAAATATCAATGGAACAAAATGAAAGAACTCAGAAACTTGCTGTTTTAATTATGTTACAACTTTGTAGCTAGATCTCATGATAATATTTTTGAATTCTACATGATTATATTGGTTTCTTTTGTTATAAAGGTAGCTTGAGTGAAATATTTTGAACATAGTATCCATATTACTTTGGTAATAAGATTTCATTTTAGATTGAGTTTTTTGTTGGTAGTAGCTATCCGCGTAGGGTAATAAGGACTCTTTTGAAATCCAATCACTAGATTATTGGTCATCATTTGCATTTGACTCCATCATGATTACTCTGTAAGTGCCTCTTAAAAAATATGAAGGTGCTTGATTCTAACCAAGGATATGAAAATAGGAGCATACCAAGCCATTTCGCTAAATTAGATAACCTCCCTTCATGGTAAGTTAAAACTCTAAAATGCTTTCCATTGACTGGAACAAAGCCACTGTTGTCTCTGCTTTTAAGAACAATTATCACGGTATTTGGCTTCATTTCATCAAAAGGGACCATATTAATTTAAGGTATCCAGGGAAACAAGCGCATCGTCAAAAATTTTGCTACATCACACATCAACAAATTTACTCATTTTATGATTGCATAATATCACTTTGTTTGGAAATATATAAATCAACATTACTCAAAATACAATAAATATTACCAATGTATACTTCAATTTGAATAAAACTCTACTCATAAAAGGATCCTTTATGCAAAAATTGCAAGTTTTACTCCGTCCAAGGGTGAAAAATGTGCTAATTAAGTCTACATTTGGATTCTAGAAACAAAATTCAGGTAGCGTTGGTAGGTGAGATCATCTTATTAGTTTCCTTTTCATAAGAAACCAATTTTTACATTTATCCTTGTTGATATTTATGTTATAAAGTAAGGAATCATTAAGAAATTGCTACAGATATCAGGGAACATTGGGCTTCTGTAAATGTATTGAGAATATGAATAAGATCACTGTTGAAGAAGAAATTGAGTAAATTAGGTCTTAACTTGAGTTTCATGAGCTAATAGGCCATGTCCACCATATATACTTTAAAATGTATCTTCTTTATACAAGACAAATATGGGAATGATTATAAGGTTTTAAATAATAAGGACATCGGTATGGGGACCTTAACCAAAATTAAGGAAGATAAGGGAATTATACCATAAATGTATCTTTAAGGCTCATTAGCAATGACCATAACGCCAAACCATAATAATACCATTTATAGGTGGTGTTGGCCTCAAATTGGAATATGAGTATCATTATGAAGTCATGTGTGTTAGAATGGTTGTCTAATGACATTGGTTAAGGTCAAGGGAGGAAAATTTATGTGTTTGGTCCTTGATGAAGTCTTAAAGGATCAAGGGCCTTGAGCCATTAGCTATCATTAGTGAAGAAATCTAGGGAATTAGAACACTAATGGATTATGATAAAGGTCTTGAACTATAACACAAACCCTATGAAGGGAATCTTTTGCCCACGAGTGGGAAGGGGATGCTATTAGAAATTTTATGTTTATAAGGGATTGGTGTTAGGGCCTTGGCCAAAATTAGGGAGGGGAGAAATAAGGTCCTTCATCTCTAAGGTGATTTTATGGGACTTGAAATTTTTTTCAAACTACCACAAATGTCTTTAGGAAGTATCTTTGTCCTTTATTAGGATATCCAAACTAGTATGGTGCTTTCCATATGATCAATGGATCTTAGGTGTTTGACCATAAATGAAGTTTCTAAGGCCTTGGTCCTTCATCTAGTACTCAAACTACCATACAAACCCAAACTATTGACATATTCTTGGGATATGTGCATCATTAGAGGATTTTATGTACCTGACATGGGTTTGAGGACCTTAACCATGGTTAATGAAGGAAATTAATGGCTATATATTGAAAATTAATCTTTTAGGGATTATAATAATTGGCCTATAAATAAGATTTGGGTGCCATTATAAAGTTTTAGACAAAATTGGTTAAGGTCATATAGATTAAGCCTAACATTTAAGGACATTTAGGAAGGACCATACTCCCTCATTATAACGAGTGAATAATTTTAGTCCTAATTTTGTCAACTTGGGATTCTACATTGTTAAAGTCCTTATAGAGAATCCAATTGACCTTTGACAAGTGTTCAACCAATGAATGCTAGTGTGAGGCACATCTATTCACCACAATGGTTGAGTAAATATTTGCAAGGGAAAGAACCTTGCCTCCTATTTATGGAGGCACACACCACTTAGTTTAATGGTTTGATACCTTGGTGAATTACACATGCTCTGAAGTTGGGTGAGATAAGAGTGGATACCCACCTTGAATTTCTTCATGTAAGGTTTGAAAATTTATTGTGCCAGACCATATATGAGATAAGGTTGATCTTGAGGTAACACTAACAATTTAATTCTTATAGGAAAGGATGTAAAATAAATGTACAAATTATTCTCAACATGATATTCTTGAATGGCCCTATAATACCCTTTACACTCTAAGATGAAACTTTCATGAGTAACATTCTATGATAACTTCCATTCCCTCCCCATCCTTACCACTAAGCAACTGGTAGGAGTTACATGATAAAATGTTTTTCTTCACTAGCACTTGCAAAACCCATTGGTCCATAGTATTTATTTTTCATATTTTTTTATTCTTATTTTGAATCCACATTGTGTTGCCCATGAAGACTCAAAGGTAGTCATTAGGCCCTTCAATTACTACCACTAGAAAACATAACAACCCAAGAAAATCAATGTGCATTTTACACATAATAAAATTGTCTAGCTTTGAGGTTGCTAGCTCTGCATTAGTTGAATCATTAGCTTAGGTGTTGGGAAGCCATGACATTTTTTCCTTTCTTAACAACTTGAGTCCATTCTCCATCTTCACCAAAGGCTAAAGTCTTCCATGTTGATAAATTTATAGTTGGAGGGTTGGGGCGGGAGGGGGAAAGTGGGCAGGGAGAGAGTGGGTGTGGGAAGGGGGTGTGCAGAAAGAGGAGTATATCAAAGGAGTCAACATTAGTAAATGAATGGAAATACATAATATTATGGAAAGGAATTTGAAAAACTATTCCTCCCACATCATGGCAATTAAGCTAAGGCCCTCTATGCCAATCAAGTGGAAAATGTTGTTAACTCCAATAATAAGTATGAAACAATGGGTAGTTATTGTGGTGATGACACTCAATCCTACATAGTCAACTCCTATTGACCTCAACCTTCATTATTGTCACTCCCTCCATCCCTAGAGCTACTTATAATATAAGGCGGTGATTCCCTGAAAGGAAGACATTAGTTATAGTGGTATTGTAGCTTACTTTCACAAACAAATGATGACTTCAAGTGAATTATGATAGATGTAAATCTATAAAACTTATTTGAGATTGTTTCCATATAAGAACAAGCTTAGGTTAGCCCATTTAGAATTGCTTCTAAAAATATATAGACATAAAGAAACATGAACAAGATCATATGAATAAGAGGTGGGCAACATTAATAAGGAAAACAAGAAAGTGTGTCCATGGAAACATTGCTATTATAGCCATTAAAACAAAAGTGTAAAATAACCCATAAACTAAAAAATGAATATAAAATAGATGAAATGAAAAGAAAATCTGCCTAAAAGAAGCAAAAGACCTAAGGAAGGAATATTTAAAAACAGATAAAAAACAAAGAAAGTAACAATTGAAATCGACCCCAAAAATCTAAGATAAAAGTCTTAAGCCTCTTATAACCCTAAACCAAGAATACACTTAAAAAGAACAATAAAAACATCTAAAGTAAACATCATAAATTTCCTCTATCTAACCATAATTCTAACAATACCTCATAAAATTCATAAACCATAACAAAACATCAAATAATAAAAATAAATAAACATTAAATTTGATGTTAATAAAAATAAATAAAATAAAAAATAAACATGAAATGATCATTTTTTTAAAACCTCCTAAATTTATAAAAGATAAAGTTTTAATAATATATTTCATATAAATTAATAATTATTATTTCATATAAAAATGATTAATTCTTTAAAGGAGAAATTTTATAAAAACAAATTTACCACCTTATTTTAAAATAATTAATAACTATATTAAAAAAAATTAAACAATAAAATATAATAAAGATTAAAATATAACATAGAAAACATTAAAACCTCATTTTCAAGAAAAATGATCCACTCCCCTATGAAAATTCAAGCTTACAAGAAAATATAAATATTTAATAGGAGAGCAAATTAAAAAGACAAAAAATACTACAATCAAGATATGTGAAATAAGAGAAATCTAAAATTCTACAATGAATATATCTGTAAGAACAAATAGATTAGATGTATATTTGAGATTATGTTGATTAGAAATTTAAATATATAATATGGTTAAGTTTAACATATAACTTTATAATATAGCCTTTAAATAGATAAATTGGGAATAGTGTTTTTTTTTTCCCTTCCTTGTTTGTTTGTTTTTTTAATGATATATTGATAATTCATATTAATAATTAAGGATTTTCATGACTGTTTATAAATTTATTAAGATGGTTTGGATTAATAATTGGATAAAAATGATCCCATGGCAACCCAAAAAACATATAAAACAATTTAAAAAATAAGAAGAAGAAAAACACAACATATAACAATGAAATGTACAATTTACATTGATCATAGTTAACATTGTGCAAATTAAATATTAAGCAAAACATAATTTCAAGCAAATTCAATTTAAAGCAATGAGCAACTTATTGGTGAAAATCAATTCCCCTTACATCAAATACTTTTAAAATAATTTAAAGTAAAGTCAATTTTAAACCAATTTTAAACTATGAGTAAGTTAATTAGTGAAAATTAAATATTAAGTTAAAACCATTTCCCCTTAAATCAAATACATTGATGAAAAATAGTTTTTTTTTTTTTTTTTCTAATCTTTCTGTTAAGTTAAATCATGCCATTTTAAAATAATTTTTTTCCAATTTTTCATTTTCTTAGTTATTATAATATAAAAGTAAATATATCATCATTTTGAAGCACCTTAAAAAGCCAAAGTTTTGTGTGAGAACTTAAAATTATGACCAAAATCCCTGCTTAAAAAATTATCTTGTTAATAGAAAAGAATGCTTTTTAAATCTTGAAAATTAATAGTTAAAAATAAATAAATAAATAAATAAATATTCCTTATTCTCACAAATAAATTATAAAATCTAAAATTCTACAATGGAGATATAGGAAGTAAGAACAAATAGATTAGATGCATATTTGAGTAGATGTCGATAGGAAATTTAAATATTTAATATCTTAATATATAATATGGTTAAGTTTAACCTATAATATAGTCAAGTTTAAGCTATAATATACCTAGTAAATTTTAAATAGATAAATTGGGAATAGTTAATTTTTTTCCTGTTGTTTTTTTAATGATATATTGATAATTCATATAATAATTAACATATATTTGGGCGTTCATAAACTTATTAAGATGGTTTGGATTAATAATGGGATAAAAAAGATCATATAGCAACCCAAACAACATATAAAACAATTCAAAAATAAGGAGAATAAAACATAACATATAATAATGAAATGCACAATTGACTTTGATTCACTTGAATCAAATACTTTTAAAGTAATTTCAAGAAAATTCAATTGCAAACAATGAGTAATTTAATCAGTGAAAATCAAACCATTTTCTCTTAAATCAAATACATTCGTAAATTTATTTATTTATTTATTTTTAATTTTTTTCACAGTATTTCTTTTAAGTCAAATTATCCCATTTCTAAATAATTTTTTTCTAGCGTTTCATTTTTATGGGTTATTATAATATAGAAGTAATATATCCTCATTTTGCACTACCTTAAAAAGCCAATGATTTCTGTGTCAACTTCTTAAATTATGACCAAAATCTCTACTTAAAAAATTATCCCTATTAATAAAAAATTATTTAAATCTTGAAACAATTGTATGGCACAAAATCTGAAGAAAATGCTGACTACAAGTACAGAATATGTTGTCATCTTGAGTAGTAATCTTTTGAGAAAACTAATAGCATTAGTTGATAGTAAAGAATATGTTGGCTAAATATTATCTTTTCGAACCTTATTTTCTAGATTTTGACTAGATTAATAGCATACATTGAAAGTAAGAATACCAACCATATAGACCAAACCATTCACTTAACAAAAATATGAAAAAAAGACATATTGAATATGCATCATTGAAATACAAAATATAAATAACCAAATTTGAAATAAATTAATTCAAAGACATATGGAAGATGTTTCATTGAAATGCAAAACAAAAATAACAACATTTAAAATAGATTAATTCAATTTTGAACCATTTATATTTACAAGTGAGTAAATGTCTTATTCTAGTCTAAGTATATTGTATCATTGAAATCCCACTTTAACTCATGAAATATTTTGTATCATTGAAATCCCACTTTAATTCAAATTTGTAAACAAGCTCAGTAGCCAATTCAAAAGCTTCCTCAAACATTCCCGAGACTCAAGAAAACGAGCCACACTTATACAAAATTCCAGATGCAAATCAAGTCAGAGATTTTCAATATAGTGCAAAGATCCCTAACAATGAATCATTTAAAAAACACAATAATCCCTCGTAACATATTTTACCCCATACATTGACGTGACATCCTGAAAGAATTCGGTAAGTACTTTCACTGCATTATTATTTTAATGGGTTATAATTATTTTTATTTTTATTTATATTTTAAAGATAAACTGTTGCACAAATCAAGATTCTATGATTTAATGGTGGAAGAACTCCTAATGTTTAACAATAGAGCGAAAAACTCCCCATAAAGAATAGTACAAAGTGGTATATAAAAGAGTTTTTCTCCTTGTCAAAGGGAAACTGCCTTATAGATTAATAATTACTACAGATATATTTGAAATTTGAATTTACAAAATGAGGGATAAATACAATTTTTAGAAATAAGATATACATTTTTAATATAAATATTATTATTTTAAATTTAATTTATTAATATTAGGTATGAAAGTCAACGCGTGTATTTGTTGTTAGAGTCAACCAAGTGGAGAATGGCCACGTGGTTGTGCCAGTCGGCCGAACCGGAGCACTAGTGGCGAATGGACATAAGACCTAACTGGTGGAATAAGCGTCCACTAGGAAGGCGCTGACCGCCCATGTGAAGTTCACATGGGCAGATCAACGTGGCTAGCTGCAATTGAGTCACGGGTTTCCATAAAAATAATTATGGACCTTTCATTGACTCACGGGTTTCCATAAAAATAATTAGCTTTGTTCAAAACTCGGAAGGATTGCAGGCGTGTTCATAGGCACCATGGCATAATAACTTCATTATAATACCCAACCTAGAAGGCATGCTCATTATACCCTTTTTAAACTTGTCAAAATGGCCATATGTTTATGGAGTTGTCTATAATGCGACTTTTTGGAGATTCTGGTGACGGAATCCGGCGGAAGAAATGAGTTTAAATCTTGATTTTTAGCAGTTAAAATGGTTTTTTAACTGCATATTTGGATTCAGCGCCCTGGAAAACCCTTGGGAGCCATTGATTGTGCATAAACTAGCTATCAAACTTGGGATTCCAATGAATTGCTGCCGGATTTTGCCCGGAAAAATCCGCCAAAAAGGCTTTCAAAAAGTCGCGTTATAGACTACTGCTATGTTTATTATGCCTCGAGTAATGTTGGAGTTGAGAATCCCAACGCCAACCTAGTTCTGAATATAGGTCAGCGATAATGGTATTCATACGAGGTTAAGGAGTGAGGTATAGAGTGTTCACATAACAGTTATGTATAAAAATTTTGGGTAGTTTAATGAGGGGGGGGAATTGCTTGGAAAGTTATGGAAATTTCAGTTTTATTTAAAGAAAATCTGGCAAGAATTTTTGTAAATTCAAGTTATAGTTGTTAAACTTCAAAATTTTAGGTGTCCTAGACATTTTTGATGGTCCTGAATTCCATTTCCACCATAAAAACACGATTCAAACACTGCATCTACAAAATTTTTTGAAATTTTATTACTGGGATTCCCGCCACTTTTAACCATCTGAACAATTTCTCCCCTCATTAAACGACTCATTAAAATTGTTTATATGTACATACACAAATGATACACATTTATAATAGTGCCTTCCTCCCCGTGATGTGTAATACATAGAGTGCTAGATACAAATAAAAACAAACAATATATATAATGTGCATCCTACAAATCCTAGATAATCGAATACCTAATTAACAAAATTGGTAAGAAATATATATATATATATATATAATATATATTTATTTATTTATTTGTGGGTATAAGGAGACTTATGACATTTAACACGTTCAGATATTATTTAGTTGAAGGAATCTATTATCTTGAGATGTATACCGCTGTTGATATATGAAAAGAAAAATTGAATGATCATCATTGGCTCCAACTTTTATGAATGTTTAAATTGATTTTTTTTTATTAATTTAAGTGTTAATGATTTTCTTTTATAATGGGAAAATATTTTTTATTTAATAATAACATTAAACATAATTAAATTATAATAATTTAAAATAAAATGAATTAAAAAATTGATTTATTTTATTTATTTTATTCATTTCATTGAGTATATATATTATTATATATTGGTGAGTTTATATTAAAATTTATATATGAATTATATCTAAAAATTATTTTGAATAAGAAAATGTAAAGTAGTTTTATAAATTTGAAATTATCATTGTAAAATTATCACAAATATTTTTTATTTTTATAAATAATTTACAATTATTTTTAATTATTTTTTTTTTTGCAAAAAATTATTACATAGGAATAAATGTTATTTTCTATTATACTATTTACTCTTTTTTAATAAACTCTTTTACTGTAAAAATTATTATTATAAGAAAGTTATGATCTCTCATTATAATCATTTATTGGCCCTAAAATTTTATGGATGCAAATTTCCTATATTTGTTGTTTTTGTCATTATTTTGTATGTTGATTGCTATCAAAATTTTAAATTACTTTATTAATTATGGTTTTAGTTAACATTGCGGACATAATTTAATTATTTCCAAAAGTAATAATAAAAGTATTTAAACTAGTAAACAACTAACTTGAAACCAAATTATCACAAAATCCAAATTAAACTTATCACAAACTTAGAATAAACAAATGTATTAAAATTCTAATTTTTAAATTATAAATTACACAATTGGAAATACTTAGTTTTAAATATAAAAGTGGTTCCAATAGAAGAAGAAAAAAAATGTAAATGCGTTTGTAAGTATTACCAATTATATAAAATGTTAACAAGACAAATAAAAATAATATAATTAGTAAAATAAAGAAAACAAAAATATGCAACAATATTATAAATGATGAAATGACACAAGTACAAATCACTCTCTGTTTTCATCACCCTGATTATCTTTCTCGCTTGACATGATACATAGTTGTTTTCAAAAATATGTTTTGATCTAGGTCATGTCTTAGTACACATCATCAATCCCTATCCAACACATCTGGGTAAAAAAATACCTAATTGTAGTGTTTGCGGAAAACATAAGGCTCCCTAGCTTCATGCCACATCTTTCTAGAGTTGATACATATTAGCCCACTATCGTGATCTTCCTTTACATTATTCCGATCAAAGGTATCCCACCACTTGTACCTAAAAATAACACATTAGAATGAAGAGAAGTCCACTTTATTGATCTCTTGTATCTTTCCGACGTAACCTAACATCCCTTGTATCAAGTTTTGATTGCGGTCGCTAGCATAACTAGATTAATTGAAATCAACTTCCACTCCATAGTCTTGTGTCATGCATCCATCATCGACATCCTCTATGCAAAACTAATGTCCATATGCCCACATACATGGAAACAAATGCATCTATAAAAAACTAAAAAGATCACAGTGGCATGTGTCTAATTGCTCAAACATAATTAAAATATAAAATATAGATGACACAATTCAAAGGTGCATTATGAAGTAAAAAATGTACAAAAAGATTATTACGAAGTTGCTAGATCCAATCCCTATGTTTAGTCCATCTTCTTCAGCACGTGTGTAACGACCATATACACCCTCTTTCTCTCTGACTTGGTCAACAACCCAACTATTGGAGTATATCGTTAGAATGTTTTCTTTTAAATGATCAGGATAAGGCACCCTTCTACCTTTCAATATGATGACCTACTAGGTCTATACTCCACAAACGGTAGCCTTAAAACATTAAGACTACACTACAAGTCTTAAGAAAGAGACTTCAACCCTTCCTATCCCTCATTTCTCTGATTAAAATTGCACTCATATCAGTTATACATAAACATGAAACGATTGGTTTTCAGAGTTTTGCACTATATGGAATATCTGAGCGTCATTAAGAGAACACATGAGTATGTCGCACCTCTTTTTCTCGAAATTCTATCTCAAAATAATTTTGACCAAGCGTGACGCTTCTGTGGGTTGATGTGACCCTTCTATCACTTGGCGTGACCCATCTGTCTCAGGTGCGACCCATGGTGCGACCTTTCTGTTTCAGCACTATCATATTCCCGAGCTAATTTCAATGACAAGAATCTTGTTCAACGTCCCCTAGAGATTCATTTACATTACTGAAACTCTGGATGGTTTCCTCTCCCATGGATCCTTCATCACACTGCTCAGATTTCCCCTGTAGCATTCTCTAAAGAACAGAACAGATTAACTTCCATGCAATCCGATCATTTCAACCTTAAATCAACTAGCGACTCTCAATGAATGGATCAATGATCTTTGACCTCCCCAGATCTCCAAGACTCTAATTCTCTCACTTGTTCAAAAGTTGGTTGAAATTCCAGTGTTACTCGAAAGAACATATGTCAAGGTTCCAAAACCCTTGCAATCCACCTTCAACCTGAGGTCGTTTTTATATTTCATTTAGAATCGACTTCATCTCATTTTGAAAATGATTTCCTAAGGCAGAGACTTCAAGGTCAACGCAATCTTCAAAGTTCAATTGTATGTAGATGTGATTTCATCAATATTGCTCAACACAACAATCCTCTCAGAAACAAATCCACAGTTCAATGCATTCAGCAAGATTTAATATAATTTCACATACATTTGATGTATTAAGTGGGTTTCCAAACATTCTACTGGAATCACATGTTTCTTTAGTCACGAACCACCATAGATATACAACCATAACAATTCAAAAAATTTAAAACATTCAGAATCTAGAGGAACACGGATATTTACTTCACATTGACAAAAATATTCAAAGTTCCAATGCACATAAAAATGCATTTCATTAACCAGTTTCAAATATATACAATACTTGCGCTGATTTCCAATATGGGCTCGCAACCCTAGCCTTTTTCTCCACATTCCATACTCACCTCTTCTCTACATGCTGCTTAGGCTTACAATTATAGGAACAATTGCATAGTTATTAATCATTATGGTTCCTAGTTCTTCTCCATACATCTCTCAACTAGTTCCTAAAATCTCTTAATGATCCCTTGAGGATCTCAACAATAGTTCTATATCTAAATTCTTCCTTTATGAGCAGATTATACCAAATCCATCAATCTACTTTTAACTCAACTAATTTCCTATTATAGGATCTCCTAATCCCTAAGTCCTTTATGAGATCTTCACAAGTCTAATCATCTCTCATATTTTCACATAATTGAGAGTATTTACATTTAAAACCTCAAACACATATTTATCACTCAAATTATTAAAAATATACAAAATTTCCTATTAAGAGATCAAAAACATCAGATCCCCTAAGTCAACCAAATATACAATGTTTTCTTGAGCAGGATGCTCCTACATCAGACTCCCACAGTAGAAAAAAATTATTCATAGACTCCTGTCTATGAGGTCTGTCACTTTTCTGTAGTAATGTGACAACTACAAATTTTAATGACTTGCTACCTCCAAGATCCAAACCTTAATTTGTAATTGTCCAAATGCTTTGCACCTTTGTTGTTGTTACATCTATGTTGTCTTCTGGTTCATTTTCATTTCTTCAGTTAGTTTCAAATTATGATTAATCATCCCTTATGTTGTGAGTTGTCTCCATCTAGACTGTCTCATCATCAATTTCCACAGTTCTTCAATCAAAAAATCAATTTATTCTTTCTCATGGAATCCTTTTGTCTCAGTAACTTGCCTGAGACCGTTTCTCTACTGTAATTTTTCACATTCATTTTTAATCTGCTAGCTGCTCTTTTCAACTTTTTTTGCCATCCATACATCTTTAATTTCTTTGAAAACATTTTCTTCTGCAATTTCCATTTTTTGCTTCTTATCTTCAAATTTACATTGAAGAAGTAAATTGTATGTCATCTTTCTGACTACATACTCATCTACCTTTTCTTCTCTGCTAGCTAGTACATTAGAAACTTGGCAACTGACACATATCTTTTTCCCAATCAAATCTTCAGACACTCCCTCTTTTTTGACTGCAGTTACACTCTCATACTCTTGTTCTTTCAACAAATACTCCAGCAACTCAATCTCTCTTTGACACCTCACAAGTACTTCATCATGATGTTATTTATAGTCTTCAATAGCTTCTTCTTCTTTCTTGACATCTTTCAATAGCTGTCCTTCCTCTTCATTCAGTCCTATGACTGTCTTTTTTTTGTCTAGAGACAAATCTGCCTCACCTCCTTCTTCAACACATTTTGCATTACTCTCTTTTTGTAATCCCTCTTCAAGAGCTATCCTTGCCACATATTCTCCCTTAGCATTCTCCCACAATTTTTCTTTATCAATAACATTAGTCAAATTCATTGCCTTACCTCTCTGAGGCAATGTTATTTCATTCTTCATCAGAATAAGATTTTTATCTTCCATCTCCATAACAACTTCAGATGATTGTCTTCTCCCATTAAGTAACTCATCAATGAACTCCTTCTGCTACAACCATCTAAGAGGTTTTGTTCATCATCCATGAAAGCCTTCCTCATCTAAGAGGTTTATTCATCATATTTACTTCAAGATCTTCATCCATCTAGAAGACATCTTCAAAAGGATGCCTAACTCCTGCAATACCTGCATATCATACACAAATTTTCAGTTTTAAAAACATAAGACCTTGTGGTCTCACTTGATGCTTCAACCACTAGGTATTCTTGCTACTCTGAATCCTTCATATGATTCAGAAGATCCTCTGTGGATTTTTCCTCTGTATTTTCACTACTTTAAAAAAGAAATGGGTCATGTTCTAGTTCACATACCAAAACTTCCTCGTCATACTCATTTACTCTGAGTGATTCTTCCTTTGGTTGAGCATTCAATCTATGCTCCCACTTCACTTGAAATCTATGCCATTTGAATTTTCTTTTCATAATCCAACTATACCTCTGGTCTTCCTTATTCCTCTGTAACATCTCCTTCAATAACTCAAGTTGGAATTTTATCTCAACTTTCTCTATGTCAATCTCTTCTTGATTCTTTCTCATTCCATTTGCCATGGAATTTTCCTTCTCCTTTCTGTGGCCTCTCCCCAAACCTCTGCAATGACTATCAACAGTCACCTTCTCCTCATCTGTGAAATCCATATGTTCATTTGTGGACTACATTCAATCCCCTTTTCAGCAAGCCTTCATACTTTCCATCCAACAATGCAAGCTTTATCTCTCGCTTGAATTCTTGACATCTTCTGGTTCTCTGTCTTGAAACCATCTTCTAAGAGACTCTCTCGCTCCTCTTTGCTTCTGCAACTTAAATCAACTTTTTTTAAGAACACTCTTGTCCTCTCTATCCAACCTCTGTTGGAATTCTTCAAGGTTTTGCTACTATTTAAGAGCTGACATGCTCCTCCACTTTAGAATAGAACTAGTTCTTTGTTACAGCTCCTCTTAGTTGTCTTTGTTGTTACCACCCTTTTTGTTTGCAACCTAAAATCTGCAAACACAATCCTCAAAACCAAAGTTAAAAATAAAAACATACCATATCACCTTCAAGATCTCTACATGATCTTGTTCCACCATTCATCTACACTTTGAATGGACTATTCCTTGTTCATTTTCCTTTGTAAATTCTCCTTAAGAGTATCAATTACTTGTCAATATTCTTCCACACTTTATCTTTGTGTGCCTGCTACCTATCAGATTTAAAATTTGATCCTTTCTTCCTGTGTAATATCATTAACAAATGCACACAAAGCACAATAGATTTTTTTCCTACTTTATTCTGTCAATCTTTATTGATCTCCTCTTTCTGCAATCACAATGTATCCACATGTACCACTTCAAGAGCATAACTCTATTCTAGTTTTCCCCAAAGAACTTTAACTTCCTCTAATACCAAAATGATGACCTACCAGGTCTATACTCCACAATCAGTAGCCTTAAAACACTAAGAATACACTATAAGTCTTAACAAAGAGACTTCAACCCTTCCTATCCCTCATTACTTTGATTAAAATTGTGCTCATATCAGTTATACATAAACATGGAAGGATTGGTTTTCAAAGTTTTGCGCAATATGGAATATATGAGCATGATTAAGAGAAAACATGAGTATGTCAACCCTCTATTCCTCGAACTTCTATCTCAAAATATTTTTGACCAAGCGCAACACTTCTGCATGTTAATGCGACCCTTTTGTCACCTAACGCAACCCATCTGTCTTAGGCGCGACCCATCTTCTCCTGCATGACCTTTCTGTCTCAGGCGCGACCCACAACGTGACCTTTTTTGAAGTGCTATCATATTCCTGAGCTAATTGCAATGACAAGAATCTCATTCAACATCCCCTGGAGATCCATTTACATTACTGAAACAGTAGATGGTCTCGTCTCCCATGGATCCTTGATTATGCTACTCATATTTCCCCTGTAGCATTCTCTAAAGAACAAAACGGATTAACTTCCATGCAATTTGATCATTTCAACCCTAAATCAACAAGTGACTCTCAATGAATGGATCAATGATCTTTGACCTTCGTAGATCTCCAAGACTCCAATTCTCTTACTCGTTCAAAAGTTGGCTGCAATTCCAGTATTACTCGAAAGAACATATGTCAAGGTTCCAAAACCCCTGCAACCCACCTTCAACCTGAGGTCATTTTTCTATTCCATTTAGAATCAACTTCATCTCATTTTGACAACGATTTCCTAAGGCAGAAACTTCAAGGTCAATGCAATCTTCAATATTCACTTGTATGTAGATGTGATTTCATCAAATTGCTCAACACAACAATCCTCTCATAAACAAATCCACAGTTCAATGCATTCAATAGGATTCAATATAATTCCACATACATTCAATGTATTAAGTGGGTTTCCAAACATTCTACCGGAAGTACATGTTTCCGTAGTCACGAACCACCAGAGATATACAACCATAACAATTCAGGCATTTAAAACATTCATAATCTAGAGGAACAAAAATATTTACTTCACATTGATAGAAATATTCAAAGTTCCAACACACATAAAAATGCATTTCATTCACTAGTTTCAAATATATGCAATACTTGGCTTGATTTCCAATATGGGCACGCAACCCTGGCCTTTTTCTCCACATTCCATACTCACCTCTTCTCTACATGCCCCTTAAGCTTAGAATTATAGGAACAATTACATAGTTATGGGTCATTCTAGTTTCTAGTTCTTCTCCATACATCTCTCAACTATTACCTAAAATCTCTTAATGATCCGTTGAGGATCTCAACAACAGTTCTATATCTAAATTTTGTCTTTATGAGAAGATTATATCAAATCTCTCAATCCACTTTTAACTCAACTAATTTTCTATTCTAGGATCTCCTAATCCCTAAGACCTTTATGAGATCTTCATAAGTCTAATCATCTCTCCTATTCTCACATAATTGAGAATATTTACATTTAAAACCTCACACACATATTTCTCACTCAAATTATTAAAAATATACAAAATTTCCTATTAAGAAATAAAAAACATCAAATCCCCTAAGTCAACCAAATATACAATGTTTTCTTGAGCAAGATGCTGCTGCATCACAATAGTCTGAATTATTTCCTGTCATTGTCCCATTTACTCCTCTTATATTGGTACAATGCAACCCATGACAGAGCCACTTTTGAATTGTAAAGAATGAATTTGTTGATGGTTTTAATTTCTAAATTCATTGATGACATGAAATCGACATATATAATATGTATGATGTCAAAATATACATTCTGAACTTTAGTGTGAATAGTTATTTTGTAGAAATTTGACAAATGATAAGTCATTTTCTCTTTATCAAGCACTTTTTTCTTCATCCCTTTCATCATCCCAAATCACTGCACCTTGTGTGTTGCCTATATGCTTGATGTACTCACTAGCATAATAGAAATATTCATATGATATGTACCCCTATGCATTAGACCCCTTGGGTTTCCCTTTGTCGAGCAAAGCCTCTCAATTTCTTTATGTACCTCTCTAACAAGAACATCCAATGATTAGAAACCACCCCAATTAATTCAACCTCATCTACTAGGTGAATTAGATAATGAACCTACAATTCCATGAAACTCATTGGTAGTTCCTTCTCAAACATATAAACAATCTCAACTATCTCTGATGCCACCATGGAATGATAGCCATATGAATATGCTTTGATGTGATCTAATATACAAATACAAATAATTTAGATATGGCACATCGTAGGTCTTGGGAAAAGTAATGGTTCACACACCCACACACGAGAAGAGGATAATGACATTGCAAAGTAAACACATACAATAATTAATTATATTTTATCCCATGGCATAAAAATAATAAAAAATAATAAAACCATATTTTTGACATCTCATAGAAGGTTCAAATGGTCATGCGATTTCAACCTCGACAAATGGTCTTCCACATTGAAGCATCGTCGTAGTGAATTCCCATATAAAGCAGGCACTCTCACACCCATTATAACCCCCTTTGCCAAAGAAATATCATTTTTCTTTAAAAATACATGGGGCATCGCCTTCTTTGAAATACCAAGAGGGACCAACCTCTCCTCTACTTTCTTGTCTTGGACAATGTTCCTTTTTAGGTTTTGAAGAAATAATATCTCTCCTAAAACCCAATGTGTCACATTATTTCAATGATATGTGCCTTTATAAAGAAAATGAAACATTTTTAAATATGTGCATGGGATATAGTAAGTGTGCAATCTTAATATGCTCCTAATATGGGAGCTCTCAAAAGATATATTTCCTTTTCATCCCAATGGGCCACAATTTCTCAACATAGGTGTCAACGAATTATAGATCATTGAACATAGGTTTCCCATTTGAATCAAACATTTATGTAATATCCTTCTCCTTCTCTCTCACTCATACACTCTAAGACATTCAACTGGTGTCACTATTGCAGGCCCTTGGGTTCACTCTCATTTACCATTAAAAGAAGATGTTTCTATTCTATAAGGTTGTTCTTCTAGGAGGAATACCCTAGAGAAGTCATAGACTAACTTTTGTAGGTAGTTCAACCAGCTAGCTTTCAAAGAAGGTCCACAAAATTTACATCCAGGATACCCTTTTGTTACAATACCTATGAAATTATTGTATATGTGGCACATTAGAAATCGTGAATATCAGAATAATTGTAATGAATTAAATCAATGTGTGAAGCAATAGTGTTACGCATATAAACAAATCAATAAACATGTAATTTATGAGAGGAAAATCCTAATCCTAGATGAACATGTGTGGTGTAAGCACACATTCCATACAATGTAAAGCTCCTCTTTGTTGCGATGGGTCTTGATACATCATATACATGTATCCCTTCCCATAATTCCTTTAATTCATCTACTAATGGTTGTAAGTAGACATCCATATTTTTCACTTGTCTTCTACCGAGGAGTATGAGAGCCAACATAAGATATTCATTCTTCAAGGACAACAATGGGGGGATATTGTTATTGATCACTACTATAGGCCAAATAGAAGAATTGGGGTTTGGGAAGGAATATGGGTTGACACCATCCATGGCTATGCTGAGACATAGACTTCGTATTTCATCCTTGAATTTTTCGGGCCACATATCCTCCATAGGATTCATGGATATTGATTCTATTGACATTTGCATAAATCCAAACTCACTTGTGCGTGACACATGCCAACCATGCAACATAACTAATTCTTTACAACAAAAGAGCCTTTGAATCACTTGGATTATAGGACTATGACTCAATATACTATGACAAGGACCATGTGATTTACCAATTTTTCTTATTTATGGAACCTTTTATGCCCATATTTCGGACATATTTCTTTGCCTACATGATCTCCTCTATATAGAATACAATCATTAAAACATGCATTATATGATATGTACTCAACTCCCAACATTTTCAAAAACTGTTTTTCGTCTTTGTAAATACCAAGAAAGACATTATCACTCAAAAGAACATTATCTTTGAATAGCATGGAGTTGGTGGGAAATATAAGTGTACAATGTCAATATTTAATGTTCATAAAATCGACCACTTTTAATGTTGATTATGCGACAATATTTCTTAAAATATAAGGGACTTGATATATGGCCAATTACGTCAATATTGCCAAGAAACATGCATTCAACATGCCAAATGTTGCTTTAAAGTTATACAGTAACATCGTAGTCCCTAGCTAATTAGACTTTGAATGACCACTAGGTCTAAGAGAGCGGTGGTGGAAGTAGATTTCAGGCTTTGGAAAAAGGTACCAGTGATATGGGCATCATCCCTAGGTCATCAATTTGGAATGGATCTAACAAATTTTCCTCCATGGTAGTCATTACCCATAAGTAATAATCCATACCAACCTTTATTTTATTGCCTCCATTACTAGCTTGTGATGAAGAACTGTTATTGCTATAGTCATTCCTAATTGGTGAATTTGAGCATAGTGAGAATTGAATAGGTGGTTTATGCAACCATTCTTGGTATGCTTCATCTCCATTTTTTCTCTTAATGTAGTCTTCTGTTATGTCCCTATAATACTAGTGATTCCCCCATTACTATTGTCGTTGTATCCCTTATTGTTATTGTTGTGACCCTATTGCCCCAATTGTTATATTGTGCACATAGAATCCCACTATTATTATTTTTTGGCCTTTATATTTTTTTGTTAGGTCAACTTGGTTATATTTATCCTTAGCCTATATATTAGAACGGAGGTCTTGTCATTTGTATCATCTAAGAATTGTTCATTTGTTAATGTAAGGAGGTTTCCTCGAAGAGGCTTATTTATAAGGCGCGATCTAATTTTTATATTTTTTGATTTGGTTTCATAACATTGGTATGAGAGGTTTGGATTCTAGGGTTTGCTGCTCCAAAAGGTCATCGTGGCTTTTTGCTTTAACTTTTTTTTTTTTTTTTTTTTTTGTGAAGTTTCAGAAGCTAAAAAAAACTCATTTGAGAAGAAATCATGTTGAACCTTGGGCACAAATTTCAGACCTTGTCTCACTATATTTTCGGAGATATAATATGAGGAAGTTAGGGTTTTTGCATACCCCCAAATTACATTCCAAACAGGTGACCTTGGGAAAATCATTATAACTTACACTCTGAGCATCAGATTGAATTTTCGTCAGAAGTTACAAAAAGAGGATGGACTGCAGTTTTTTGGATATCATTTTCAGAACTTAAGGTTGAAATAGTGACCCGCGGAACATCGTACAATTTGGCTCTACTGAACCAGTCTATACTCAGGTCATCGTGGGAGATTTGGCATAACTCTTCATTGGAGAATCCAACCTTGATCATAATTACGGGGTTAGAAAGATTATTTAAAGGGTTACTGCGGGAAGAAATTTCAAACCCTGGAGATCCAAAATTACAGAGATACATCAGATTCAATATGAAGCTCCTACAAAGTGAAAAAATGTGTGTAGTTTTTTTAAAATTTTTGCATAATCTTGGTTTGAAAAATTAGTTTGAAGGAATTAAAAGGGCATAGTGAAGCATTATTATCGGTAATTGATGCCTCGAAGAAAGAAAATGGAAACACCTAGTAAGAAACCTAAAAGCTCTAGCATGACTCATGAAGAAGAGGAAGAAATGCAACATGATATATCAAAATTACGAGACCAAGTGCAACAAATTTCACTCGCACAAAAAGTAACAACAACTAAGATTGATGGTTTAAAGAAAGGCATAGAAGTTAATATGAATGGTGTGGATGCTAATATGGACGGTGTGGAAGCTAAGATGGATGGCGTGGAAGCTAAAATGGATGATTTAAAGAAAGACATGGAAGATTTGAAGACAGATTTGACAAAGTTTCTACAAGAAATTCTTACTAATGGAAAAAGGGTAGTAAAGGAAACTCATGATGATAACAAAATAAATGTTAATCATGATTTCATAGACTCTAATGTTGGATCAAAGAAACACCATGTTCATAAGATCAATATGAGGAATTTCGATGGCAAGGATCCCAGAGCATGGATACTACAGATGGATCAATTTTTCGATCTCCATAATGTGATAAACACACAAAAGGTATGCATTGCAACTTTATATTTGGAACCAAATCAGTTTGCATGGTATCAATGGCTTTGCTCTCATAAACAAATTGTCACTTGGGCTATTTTTATGGTTGAAATGATAACACATTATGAGGATACAAAAAGAAACACTTTTTTTGGCCAGTTAATAAATCTCAAACAAAAGGGTTCAATGATGGAGCACATTGAGGACTTCCAAAAATTGAATATAAGGGTAAAAGATATCCTAGAGGAGCATAGGATTGATGTGTTCATAGGGACTTTAAAAGATAACATCTAACATGAGGTTCGCCTTTGGGAACCAGATTCGTTGGAGAAGGCATTTAGGTTGGCAAGAAAAATGAAAAGCAAAATTATGGCAACAAGGAAGCCTACCACTCACAATCATAAAGATGGAAGTGTTGTTTCCCCTCGCCATCCACAACCTACAAGGTTGAAACCACAATAATTGGAAGAAAAAAGAGAAAAAGGGCACCATTCGGATCAAAGTCTAATTAAAAAAGATTATTTACTTCGAGAAAGTCAGTTTTAAAAATGGACTTAAATTGCTATGGTGAACCATGATGTCCAACGATCCCTGCAGCTCTGAAAAACTGAGAAAACAATGGTTAAAGTGGAAAGTTACGTTCTAAAAGTTGGGGAAGCCACAAAATTCTGAGATGGCAGACCTTCGATCGGGTCTGTTTACTGCAGAATTTACACCAAGGATGGATTTCCAACTCCAACCCTGGCCATCCAGTGTGGCTGGGACTTGTTCAGGTTTCAAGGGAATTTGATATTTCATTTAGAACTGAGGATGAAAGCCGACCTTGACATAGTTTCCAAAATTAGGACTGAGGATGTGCTCCATGTTTGTAGGATCGGTGGTAAAAACCCCACTGAAGGTAGGGAAAGCTATTATATATGTTTTGTGGCATTTGTGATGATGAAGAAGAATGTCAGAGAGGCGTTCAAAATTGATCATCAAACCAACCATCGTTGCAGCTAGAGGTGGACATAATCCATCCCTGCGCTTCATTTTGGAAAACATAATTACTAAGAGAGTGAGTGTTAGAGTTGCTCCTACATACTCCATGCTCAGTGCCATTGCTCTATTGAACGATTCATATGAAATGAAATTGCTATATATGGTGCCACTTAAACATCCAAAGGCATCAAACTCTGGTATCAAACTAGTACCTACCACTAATATATAGTGTTATTCACCCATTAATAAAATTGCATATATCACTTACCTAGGGAATTGAACCGATCACTTCACATTGTGTTTAATTTTAAAGTTTTAATAAAATTGTGTTTACCCCTCCCTCGTTAGTAAATTCAAAATTCAAATATACCTACAGTAATTATATATTAAACAATTATCTCAAATTAGTATAACATCACTTATGATGTCAGTCTAATTTTAGAAAACATAATTACTAAGAGAGAGTGTTAGATTTGCTCTTACATACTCCATGCTCAATGCCATTGCTTTATTGAACGATTCATATGAAAGAAATATATATATATATATATAATAATTATATATATATATATATATAATATATATATATATATTATATAATATATAATATATATAGATATAGATATAAAGATGATATATATATAATATATATATATAAATATATATATATATATATATATATATATATATATATATATATTATATTATAGTGCAACTTAAACATCCAAGGACATAATCCTAATCCATCCCTGTGCTTCATTTTGGAAAACATAATTACTAAGAGAGCGAGTGTTAGTGTTGCTGCTACATACTCCATGCTCAATGCCATTACTCTATTGAACATTGATAACCAAAGGCATGGAGCACTCGTTAATACCAAGCTGATGTGGGGTGATACCCAAAGGCATGGAGCACTCATTAATACCAAGCTGATGTGGGGAGACTCACATCATAGGTGATATTATGCAAATTAGGGAGAGTGACATCATAGGTGGTGATATACTAATTTGAGGCATGGAGCCCTCGTTAATAACAAGTTGATGCGAGGAGACTCAGATCGTAGGTAGGTCGTATTACGCAAATTGGGGAGAGTGAAATCATAGGTGATGTTATACTAGATATGTGTGCCGCAGTTTAATGAGGCAGAAAAATTGTTTGGAAAGTTATGAAAATTCTGGTCATATTTAAAGAAATCTGGCAAGGATTTTTGTAAATCCAAGTTAGAGTTGTTAGAGTTGTTCAAAATTTTAGGTGTCCTAAACGTTTTTGATGGTGCTAAATCCATTTCCACCATCAAAAACAAATTTTTTTACCCGGATCCCAACCTCTTTTAGTTGTCCGAGCAATTCCTTTGCCTCGATAGATGACTCCTAATATAATTACCATAAATATATTTTAATTTGAATAAATAAAACTTTATGAAAACATTAAGATTGAAATATACAAATTTTTAATACAAATATTATTATTTTAAATTTAATCTATTAATATTAAAAATACACGTTTAACTCCATTATAAGTACATCACTTGTTAAGGTAATCACTTGGTCAACATACGTAACTATGAATACATAAAACACACCACGAATGGAAATAATATATTAGGCCAGTATAGTAACAATGTAATTTTCATTAATATAATTAAAATATAAATATAAAAGTTGATAGAGTATATTATTAAGTCATTTTATGATGTGAAGGGTAATTTTTTGGATAAAAGTCTAGTCATGTTAAGGGCTAGTGTGGCCAGGGGAGATTTTGACAATTTAGATATCCATGGGTTGGATTTTCCCAAGCCAAAAGTTAGACAACTTTACAAACAAAAATAAGACATATAAATAATATTAAACACATATCAAATAAGTCATTTTTAACTATGAAAAATACAATTATAAATTAGAGTAATAAATAACAAATAAATGAGGTGTCATTTATTTTGGTAAAAGAGATGCTTTAAAATTTATTATTATTGTGAAAAGTGTATTTATTCTAAAATATTAATTTTAGAATTTTAATTTAATCATCAATAATTATTAGGTGGATAGTAAGATTTAAACTCTATATAATGTCTCAAACATTAATTGTAGCATACACATATAAAAAATTAAAATATATCTCTAAAGTAATTATGTTATTTTCATTTTAATTAAGTTAATTAATTAAATAAAAATCTTATTTAAACAATTGCCACTTAAAGTGAGTTAGGCATCTGGTATTGACAAACCATGGTATTATAATAAACCATATTTACAAATAAACAATCTCTAGAGTAAAATGGAAGCATTTGGATCCTCGTATAGATGTCATTTAATGTGAGTTAGGCATGTATTATTAATAAACCATGACATTGTAATAAAACATATTTACAAATGAAAAATCTCTAAAATAAAAATGAAACATTTTGATCATAGATTAATATTTATAACCGTTTTACTAACCATTTAATTTATATAATTAAACTAATATATATGTTTTTAAAATTAGAAAAAAATATTAATTTATTCTTTAGCTTTTTCATTAACATGTAACATTTTTTCTTATTTTTATTTAAAAATAAGTTTCTCCCCATTTAAAAAAATAAAGCTTTGGTTTCGACTTCGCAACAAAACACAATGAGAGAGATAGAATTTCTTAATTAATGAAATGTCCACTTTTGGTAAAATACAATGTTTCCTTAACTTAATTTTATTTATTTATTTTTATTAAAGTAAAATGGAAAGTATATTTTTTAAATGAAAACCTAAGAGATATTTATTCTGGATGTTGTTGTAACATATTTGGTTTTGATAAGCTAGTTTTTGTTGTTAAAAGAATGTATAAAAAAAATGAAATAAAAATAAGAAAATGCAATAAAAAAAATGATAAAGGAAACTCATGAAAAGAAAAAACAATTGTATAGTGAGAAAATTTAAATGCCACTAGAAAAAGATAATATTTGCATTAGAAATAAACTAGGGTTTTATGTGTAGCTTGTTTAAAATGCCACAACTTGACATTCTGGTTTGAATCATATAGTTTAACCATGGTCAAATCATTTAAATTTTTTTCTCTAGATTAGTGAATAAGTTCACCAAATTGTTTAATCTTGGTGGAACATGATTAGATAGGATAGAATAGGAAGAAAAATTGACCAAATACACTCAAAACTTAGTCAAATGCAAAATATATACTAGAGTAGGATTTAAAATACAATTAGGAAAAATAAAATGTTCGCTAGATCAAATGTGCCAATTCATAGATTAATTTTTCTTTAATTAGGAGTTAATTACCTTTTAAAGCTGATTAATTTTATAATAAAGTTATGTAATGTTTTAGTTTGAATTCATAAACGACAAAATTTATTTTGTCGTTAAGTGCTATCGAGTGGCTTTGTGTTCGACGGTGATCTCCTCCCCGCTTAGATCAATAGCAGGGAAGTCATTTTGCACCCCCTTCCACCATTTCATGTTAACGGAAAGGGGGGTCGGGGGGGGTGTGGGGGGGTTCAAAAAGTGGTATTCATTTCGGTGGGCACATTGCAACCTGTTGTCCCCTCGTAACTTCGCACCCCCTCCCCCTCGCGCTCAATACCACTACCCACTACCCCCCTCCAAAATCCCTTCATCTCGATCATATCATACATCATCCCGCCAATGGTTATCACCACTTCCCATGCCTTCCTTCCGCTAATAATTTTCTCCCACTTTTCCATACCCATTCTTACATGTCCATTACACTCATACTTGTTCCTCCTACCCATTACCCACCTCTCGTTGTCCATTAATGCACACCAATCTCGTTTGGTAACAGTTTGATCTTAACAGTAATCCAATTCGTTGTTATAAATAAACCCTTTATCCCATTCACATGATTTTCCTGATTTCATCACCATTGTTTGAATTACAGGTTTTCAAGCTTAGCTCTGGTTAATTTCTGTTACAAACTATGTTTGCTTCTTCGAGCATAACCGAACTCACCATTGTCTACAGAGACTACTCTTTGTTCAGGTATCCATATTGTCATCATTTTGTTACTCTTTTTATCCAATTTATTAGAATATGGTGCCAAAAAGAAACGACTAGCCCTCTGGTAGCAAAACCCCGACTCAGGAAAATCCCAGAACCCTTGATACCCTAGACCTTGACCATATCCTGTTAACAGACCAATTTTTTAAGATCACTGACATAGAGTGTGAATTCAATATGTTCGAATCACACCATTGGTTAAAACAAACTTACCATGATTCAGATGATGAAATTAATCTATGGGAATCCCTGTTGCCCATGTTCATGTTCCCTCAAACTCACTAATTCCCTGATTTGGTTATGTGGTGTCAGGCTAGGTATAATCCCCTTTAAAGAACTATTCTAGCTCACAATGGAGACATTTTTATCTCTATCACAGCTGAAACCATAAACAAAATACTGCTAATTGCTGAGAATGACTACCTTAGCCATTTCTCTGTTGCTGTCGTCATGGATTTATACCATAAACTTACATTCCCCCAAAGAGTTCAAGTTTTTAAAATCTTTCTTCCATAATATGTTGAACTTCCCAAAAAGAGTCCTCCATATACAACATCTATGTTTCTAGAGAGAGCTAAACATATCATTTCCCTAGTTTCTTACCTATTAGGTGACCACATAGACTAATGGGTAGATGAAGCTATTCTAGGTTATCTATCCATCTTTTCCGAAGAGCACAAGCCATCATCCATGTATAAGTGCAATCAATTTCTAGTTGAAAATATGCATGGACAAATAATGAAGATCATAATTGAAGGTGTGTTCAAATACTCTTCTGTAGTGGTCCATATGTTCCTTTTTCAACAAAGATACATGCTACCAATAACTTTACACAAGCAGGATGATAAAAAAATCAATAAATCAATTACACAATGGACCTCATTGGTCAGAAGAAACTCAATTGAGTTTAAATTTTCAGATTTTATCGACTGTTTTATTCATCCAATTGCACAACTTCTTAACAACCAGAGTGAACCAAGAATTAGTTTTGAGATAAGAAGGGTCTTGCACTTGAGTGACCAAACCAAAACTGGAGACTGTTATCTTTACCAGAATTATACAGAGATAAGGGTATATGGTTGTGAGCTAGCTCCTTATAACCTGCCTAAATATGTTCCAATGAGAATTTTCTCTCTGGAATATATAAGGCAAATGAATAACATGGATGAGATTAATTTTGTTTCATGTAAGAGGAAATCTCAGTTTAAGATCAAGTCCCAAGTGGGATATTTTATATGTAATACCAAAGTAGTAGGAATTGAAGCAGATTCAATTCTCAAGCAGATGGGATTCCAACCAAGTTTTACTTGGTCTATTTATATGTAATACTAAAGGACATCATCAAGAAAAAGATTGCAAACATCACAACTCTAAGGAATTAGCTCAAATTACCTTCTACAGAGGAGTCTCAAACAAAGGAGATGGAATAAAGTGAGCAACATAAAGAAGAAATGCTCAAACTAATCATTGAGAAGAATATACAAATAAAGAAGATGGAGGAGCAGATAGAAATCTTGCTCAAGGGAAGGGAAGATTCTACACAAGTGGCCATAGCTCCAATCACAACTATACCAATCATAGTGGTAAGGACAAAAAGGGAATTAATATTAGCAACAACAAAGTATACATCGACAACAGGTGATCTAAATAAAGCCATACAGGAATTGTCTCTCTAGAGATAGGAAAATGAAAACCTTCAGCAAAAATTTGAAAATTTGGTGGCACAAAAAACAAAGATTAACACCCTTTATGTAGAAGAGATGCATAAGACCCACAGACTAACCAAGAAGATTCAAGAGTTGGAAAATCAGTCACTAATGGATCAGACCTTAGTCCAAGCTAAGAAAAACGATTGACCGATATAGGTCAAGCTATAACTAAAGTTTGGCCCTTCATACAAATTATTTTTGAACAGGAAGAGCTTATTACTAGATGCCAGACAGCTATTAAAGAGATCAGAGAAACACTTAAACAAAAACCAGAGGAGGCCACAAATATGATTAAAGTGATGAATTAAAAAACCAAAGCTGAATTAGAAGAGATTCAAATTGCAGAGAGAACAAAAACCATTTTTTAGATTAAGAAACTTTTGCAGAAGAAGAATCTTATGAATCAGTTGGAAAAAAGTGCCAAACTTTGAGAACTATTGTCCAAAGATTTCATTTTAAGTTCAACTTACTTAATCAAAGAGGATTGCTAGTACTAGTAGCACCAAATGACAGATTGATCAGTTTGGAGGAATTTTGGCAAAAGCTTTATACAATTGCAACTGATAGAGCTAAATTTGCAGGTATCAAAGGTCATCTTACAGGGAAGGATTTCTGAGAGGCTTTAAATCTTGATTTAATGATCAAACATGAAATTCAACATATCTTTGTCAATAAACCTACTTTTGAAAAGTATACCGAAGTGGGTGAGGTCTATAGAAAGTTAATTAATCTTTCTATCCCAAGTGAAGATAGATGGGATCACTTGTGTGAAATCATTGAGTAACTTTCACCACCAACTAACAGACGGTGAGGCAACACATTTTGGGGCTAGATCATCAACAACTTCCTTGAAGATAGTGCCAACAGCTCAACAGTTTTCAGATTCCTATATTTGTGTACTATTTTTTTAAATTTGTTAAGAAGTTCTAGAAAATCAAGTGTTTTTGTATAAATAACTCATTCGAGTTATTAGGGGTTGAACCCTTGGGTGAGCCTTTCAAAGTAGAATTTTAATCAAACTGGAGATTTCCTTCGAATTAATGAAAGGATTCTGGATTTGCCTCAAATAGTTTGTCTACTTGTGAGTCTTTCTCATGTTTTCATTTCATTATGTTATTCTTCATGTGTTTAAGTTTAATGGACAACCTTGGGTAGGATTAAACTGAATATCAATCTATCTTAAATCCTCAGTCAAGTTGTAATCAATATTAGAGATTAGTATATAAAATTGTTTCTTATTATGAACTCCTGTACATTTATAAATTGTCACACCCATCTTCATAGAATTAAATACATTTTGTTTTGGATGTAAACATTGTTTACATGCAATCAGTCTTATAATTAGCTAAATACTCAGTTTGAATATTTAGTCAGCTATAATCTTTATCAACTCTATTATTCATTCAATTAAAAATTAATTAATTGTTTAGAGACAAACAAACAACCCTTTTCATTATATTCAAGACTATTAAAGTTTAAGCACTTGTCTTTAACTTTTCATAACATTTATTATCCAAAAAAAACTTAAAACAACAAAACATTTAGATGCTATCGCATGATTAATTTACCTATAATTATCTCAGAGGACAACATCATATTAGCAACATTGTCGGGGATTGAAAATTGAAGTACTCTTTTGTGGGACAACAACAAAACTTTTCCTTTAAGATGAATAAGGGAACAATAGGTTAAAATATTTCACCTAATGACTTCACAAACCCAAACTAGTTCCTTCAAGACATACTAGGTCTCATTCTGACTCTGAATTGTCTCTTCGTTATCTGATCTAGAGAGACTTTTAAGAGAAGCCTCTTTAAGAAGGAGACTTGAGGCTTCTACCTCTTCTTCTGTACCCTTACAAGTTAAAGATATTTCAGCTTCTCATCCCTTCAGGTCTGTACCATGTCCATTAAATTTGGCTGACTTAACACCTAGGGTTTTAGAATTACTATCCAAAAGAGTTGATCTACAGTCATCTCTTTTAGTCCATTCATTGGAATCATATAAAATACCTTAAATACTTTGAGATTCACCCAAGTTAGAAGAAGAATTGGATGTACATTTACCTAAGTTAAAACCTACTAATTTTGTCTCCCCCACTCATTATACATTTCCATCCACTTTTTCTCAACGTAAGGAAACATTTTCTATATATTCAAATGCTTTGTTTGATAATAAAGAAGAAGTTGAAACATAAGTTTACAAGTTAGTTATCAAAACACCTTTTAAAACTATTAGAGATCCTCCACCCATTTTTCCTCCTCCTTCTACTTTTACACCTCCATCTTCACCTACAACTTCATTATCCTCTACCTCATCATCTACCACATATTCTACTGATTCATATTCATCTTCAAATATGGATTCTTTTCGACCTATCATTAAAGCTAGGTATGCTGCTTTACATCTTTTTAATATACTCAATAATTTTCTTGATGGGTATTTAAAACACCTACCAAGGTTTAATGGAGAAATTAGGTTGTATGTTGAAGATCATTTAGCTTCCTTCTTGGATTTCGCTGAGAACATGAACATAGAACATGAAGATGTATACGTGATATTGTTTGTTAAATCACTAGAAGGGAATGTTAAGATTTGGTTTAGACAAATGAGAGATGATTCAATTCATTCTTGGAATGGATTAACAACAATATTTTAGAATTAGTAGGGGGCTTAAGAAGGATCTTGTTTACTTTCTCACAGAATTTGAAGGACTGAAAATAAACCATGGTGAGCTAGTGCCAGGTTTCATAAAAAGATTCAATAGACTTTATCATAAGATGCCACCTAACTATAAACCACCAGTAGCAGCAACCAAAGTTATATTATCTAAAGAATTTAAAGATGATTTTGCAATTATGCTTAGGGAAAGGACATATCATACCCTAGAAGACATGGAAACAAATGCTATAGAAGTTAAAGCCAATAGGTTAGCATCAACTAAACTTAAAGCTAAGGTAGAAAAAGTTGTGAGGAAAATGAAAGCTAAGGAAGAAGGGTCTTCCTCAAAAGATAAAAATGAAGAGCAAACAATAGATGAAATAACTTCGTTACTTAGAAACCTTTCAAATAGAATTTCAAAAATAGAAACTCAGCCTAAAACAACTCAACAAACTATTGCTAGACCTCAAATTCAATTAAGGAGAGCTCCCCAAACCCAAATCTTACAAAGGCAATATACTAATCATTAAATTCAACCTCCATTAATGATCGATGATCAGCAACCTGAAGACACTAGCCCTTTTATTACTAAGGATATAAATAATATTGATTATTTGTCTACAAAAAATGATATTAACTATGTTCCTAATAAATCAGTCTTCTCAACAAGATCAAGAAGACTCACAAGTTTCGAAGTATCAGACCTTTTTATAATTTTTTTTATTGCAGAACTGAATAGGATATATGACTTAAGACCTAGGTCAAGGCTTGGTAGACCTCCCAAAAATCCCATTGTAAATGAACCAAAAAATCAAATCTACTAAATCTCAAACAACAACAATTAAACCATTGAACTAGTCAAATGAAACAAATTCAATTGATAAAAATGTTTTAACCACTTTCAATGTTGAAAAGAATTAGAAAGAGTCAAAATGCCCATTCCTTTATTTGAAATTTTAAAAAATTCAGGATATAAAATCAAGTTTCTAAATGGATTTAGTCATCTAGTGTTGATGTTGAAGGAGATGTAATAAGTTTACAAGATGAAAGACATTCAGTAGTTTTTGGTCCCAACTCAAATATGATTGATGAAAATGTACCAGCATTTTATGTGACTCTAAGGATTCATGATTTCTTATTATATAACTGCATGTTAGATTCTGGAGCCTCCCATAATCTAATGCCAAAGGTTATCATGGACCAACTTCAATTAGAGGTTACCAGAACTTATCATGATCTTTACACTTTTGACTCCAAGAAAGTTCCTTGTCTTGGACTGATAAAGGATATAGTGGCCACTTTAGCTCAAATCCCTCTTAAAAGTGTGATTTTAGACATTGTAGTCATTGATATCCCTCCTAAATTTGGCATGTTGTTATCAAGATCCTGTTATGCCAAATTAGGAGGAAGTCTTCAAATGGACATGTCATATGCTACTATTCCTGTATATGGGGGTGAGCTTCTCAGATTATATAGAGGAGTAAGATTCATGAATAATGTTTGAAAACATTATCAAGAAAGAAATCATCCCATTTATGTAGTAGATCAAGACTTTGGATGTTTTGAATTATCATCAAATATTTTACAAAACACTCAACTTAGCATTGAAAACATTCTAGAGAAACCAAATACCATTAAGATTGATATTTGGAGATTACACTTTGATTGTTCTTGCTCAAAGCAAGGAGCTAGAGCTAGTATTGTACTAGTTTCATTTATCCAACAATTTCATCCCTAAGGGCTTGGTCCCTCTTGAAAAGTTGTTTGACAAAAATGATGTCGCTAAAAATCCATTATCAAATTCACTAGAAGAAGATATAAAAGAATGTAATATTGGAACTTTAGAAGAAATCAGAAATATTAAAATATTTGCATCCTTTTTAATGGAAGTGAAAGATAAATATTTATCTCTCCTTAAAGCTTATAAATATGTTTTTGCTTGGTCTTATATTGATTTGAAGACATATGATACATCTCTCATTGAACATAAAATTCCTTTAAAACCTAAAGCTAAACCTTTTAAGCGAAAGCTGAGGAGAATTAATCATGTCCTCCTTCCTATCATTGAAAAAGAACTTAAAAAGCTACTTGATGCCAAGATCATAGTTCCATTGAGATATTTTGATTAGGTAGCTAATTTAGTTCCAGTAAGAAAAAAATGGTGAAATTAGACTGTGTAGATTTCAGGAACTTGAATAAATTTTCTTTAAAAGATAATTATCCATTACCCAAGATGGATGAATTGCTTCAAAAATTTTGAGATGCTAATAGAATTTCTATGTTAGATGGTTTTTATGGATACAATCAGATCATGGTGAGCCCAGAAGATAGACAAAATACAACATTCACAACTCCTTGGGGTACATTTATGTATGGAAGTATGCCTTTTGGATTAACCAACATTGGTGCGACCTTTCAAAGAGCTATGAAGTTAGTATTTGTGGGTAACACAAATAAATTTTTTGTCATTTATCTTGATGATTTGACTTTTTTTCTAATTCTGATCAAAAACATTTAAAACGCTTGAGGAAAGTTTTTTACAGGTGGAGGAAGTTTGGGGTTTCACTTAATCCCAAAAAGTCCTTGTTTGCACTCAAGGAAGGAATAAGAAGGAAAATTACTTGGCCATATTATTTTTAATTGAGTAATAATTGATCCTAAAAAAGTTTCATCTATCCAAGCACTTTCATTAGCAATGAATAAAGAAGGAAATTCAGGCTTTTCTTGGTAAAATTGTTTTTTTAAGAAGATTTATACCTAATTATCCTAAAATACTAAACAATATCACTGATATGTTAAGGAAGAATCATGAAGTTAAATGGACAATTCCAGCAAGATATGTTTTTAACCAAATTAAAAAGGCCATTTTAGAATCCCCCATACTAGCCAGTTCAAACTATTTTGAACCATTTAACACCTTTTCCTTTGCCTCTGAAACTACCTTAGTTGTTGTTCTTTTACAAAAGAATGGGGACTAAGATGCATCTTTCAATAAGGTCATGATGGATGCTGAACTTAAATATGATATCATTGAAAAACATGCCTCTTCCTTAGTCCAAGCTCTGAAAGATTTTAGAGTCTATTTCCTTCACTCTTCCATTAGTACCTATGTTGCTAGTAGTGTTGTTAAAACTGTGTTAACTCAACCTGATACTGATGGAAGGAGAGGGAGATGGATTACAAAGATTTTGGAATTTGACCTTATTACCAAAACCACAAAGCTAGTAAAGGGTCAAGGCGTGGCTAAACTCTTAGCTGAGTCAAATTGTAAATTTTTTGCAATTAATTATGTTTTTGAAATTCCAATAGAGAATAATCCACAAGAACCTTCTTAGATTTCAGCAAAGAAGAATCCACAAGAACCTTCTAAGATTTCATCAGAGAAGAATCCATAAGAACATTCTCATATTTTATCAGAGAATAATCCATAAGAACCTTCATGTTCAATCCAATAAACTCTGATTCATATTGATGAGATTTTTTATTATCTAATTAGTACACTGATATTGTGCATTTTCTTAGAGATTTTGAGTGTCCATCTGAATTTACAAAGAATCAATGTAAAAAACTGAAGTTGAAGGCCATAAAATATTGTATTGTCAATGAAAATTTGTATTGGAAGGATCCTCTCAAAATCCTTTTACTTTTCTTGACAGAAAATGAGACAGAAGGAATCATTGATCAATTTCATGCAACTATTTGTGGAGGACACTATATGCTTGGAGGGCCACAACATATAATATTTTAAGAGAAGGATTTTATTGGCCCATATTGTTTTCACAAGTAGAAGCAAAGGTTAGAAGTTGTACCCGGTGCCAAATGATTGCTTGAAAGAAGAGATTAACATCACTTCCACTAGTTCCAGTACTAGTTCAAGCACCTTTCCTTCAGTGGGGATTGGATTTCATTGGGGAAAATTGATCCACCATCAAGTAGCCAGCACTGGTTGATATTGAATTCCACGAATTACTTTACCAAATTGGTAGAGGAAATTATGATTAGAAATGAAACTGACAATGTAGTTATTAAATTTATTGAAGAGAATATAATCTCTAGGTTTGGATGCCCCCAACAGATAGTTACACACAATGCAACAACATTGAACAGTGTCAAGATGATTGAATTTTTTCAGAAATATCAAATTTTGATGCATCATTCTACTCCTTACTATTCATAAGGAAATGGAATGACAGATTCCTCAAACAAAGGTCTAGTTAAAGTCATTAAGAAAACACTAGAAGACCACAAAAGGAGTTGGGACAGCCATCTCATATATGCAGTTTAGGAAAATGGGATCTCTCCAAAGAGGTCAATAGGTAAATCTCCTTTTCAGCTTGTCTATGGTAAGGAAGCCATTTTTCCTACACATATAGCTTTTCCTGTCATGAGGTTTTTACAAGAAGAAAATGAAGAACTTGATGATTTTTCCAAAAAAATAAATCAGATTATAGAGCTTAATGAAAACATGGATGAAGTTCATTATAAGATTTGGAAATATCATAACAAAATGAAAAGTTTGTTTAATAGAAAGGCTGGAGAAAGATATTTTAAAGAAGGAGATTTAGTGTTAAGATGAGATTCTAGGAGAGAAGATAAAGGGAAACATGGAAAGTTTGATAATCTCAGGTTCAGACCTTTTAGCGTTGCATAGGTTAACTGAAAAAATACTTTTATCTTGCAGAACTTGGAGGGACAATATTCATCGTTGCTTGTCAATGGGAAATATTTGAAGCATTATATCCAATATTGAGAATTCTTCATTTATTCATCATTTGTACATCACCAAAGTGTTTTATTTTACATGCAGTGTGTAATTGTCTTCAAAAGAGACCCCATTAGCCTGAGGAGAAGGCACATGGATCTGTAAGTTCTCTGCATCCTGCAAGAGGAAGCAGTCCCGAGTTGGAGCCGATGTTGTAGCATATTTGATTTTGATAAGTTATTTTTTTGTTTATAATAGAGGGTATAAAAAAATTGAATAAAAAGAATAAAATACAATAAAAAAATGATGAAAGGAAACCTCATGGAAATAAAAAACAATTGTATAGTGAGAAAATTTAAATGCCACTAGAAAAGGATAATATTTGCATTAGAAATAAACTAGGGTTTTGTGTGCAATTTTTTTAAAATGCCACAACCTGATATTCTGGTTTTAATCATATAGTTTAACCATGATCAAATCATTTAAATTTTTTTTCTAGATTAGTTAATAAGTTCACCAAATTATTTAATCTTGGTGGAAGATGATTAGATAGGATAGAATAGGAAGAGAAATTGACCAAATAAACTCAAAACTTGGCGACATGAAAAATATTTACTAGAGTAGGGTTTAAAATAGAATTAGGAAAAATAAAATGGTCACTAGATCGAATGCGCCATTTCATAGGTTAATTTTTCTTTAATTAGGAGTTAGTTACCTTTTAAATGTGACTAATTTTGTAATAATTCTATGTAATCTTTTAGTTTAAAGTTATAAATGATAAAATTGATATTTTTGTTAAGCACTATTGAGTGGCTTTGTTTAGACGATGATTATCCTCCCTACTCAAATCAATGATGGGGAAGTCATTTCGCACGCCCTTCCACCTTTTCACATTAACGGCAAGGGTGGGGGGTGTCTGAAAAGTGGTATTATTTTTGGCGGGTCCATTGCAACATGTCATCCCCTCGTAACTTTGCACCCCCATACTCAATACCAATTACCACTACCACCCCCCCTCCAAAATCCACTCCTCCCGATCATATCATACGTCATCCCACCAATAGTTATCTCCACTTCCAGTGCCTTTCTTTTGCTAATCATTTTCTCCCACATGTCTATACTCATTCCTACATGTATGTTATACTCCTACTCGTTACTCACCTCCTGTTGTCCATTAATGCACACCAATCCCATTTAATAATGGTAATCCACTTCGTTGTTATAAATAAACCCTTTATCCCTTTCATGTGATTTCCCTAATTTCATCATAATTGTTTAAATTATAGGATTTCAATCTTAGCTCTGGTTAATTTCTATTACAGAGAGCCTTTGCTTCTTCGAGCATAACCAGACTCACTATTGTCTACAAAGACTGCTCTCTGTTCAGGTATCCATACTATTAGCATTATGTTAGTCTTTTTCTCCATTTTATTAGAATATGGATTCATAGGATGAAATTAATTTATGGGAATCCCTGTTGCCCATGTCCATGTTCCCTCAAACTCACTCATTCCTTGATTTGGCCATGTGGTGTTAGGCTAGGTATAATCCCCTTCAAAGAACTTTTGTAGCTCAAAATGGATACATTTTGATCTCTATCACAGCTGAAACCATAAACAAAATGATGTTAATTCAGACTCCCTTAGCCATTTATCTGGTGCTTTCCTCATGGATTTATACCATAAACTTACATTCCCTCAAAGAGCTCAAATTTTCAAAATATTTCTTCTAGAAGATGTTGAACTTCCCAAAAAGAATCCTCCATATCTAGCCTATATGTTTCCAGAGAGAGCTAAACAAATCATTTCCCTAGTTTCTTGCCTATTAGGTTACCAGATAGACTAATGGGTAGATGAACCTATTCTAGGTTATCTATCCATCTTCTCCAAAGAGCACAAACCAACATTCATGTATAATTACAATCAATTTATGGCTGAAAGTATGCATGAACAGATAATTAAGATCACAATTGATTGTGTGTTCAAATAATCTTCTGTATTGGTCCATATGTTCATTTTTCAAAAAGAAGACATGCTACCTATAACTTTACACAAGCAGGATGATCAACAAATCAATCAATTAGTTACACAATGGACCTCATTGGTCAGAAGAAACTCAACTGAGTTTAAATTTTTAGATTTTATCGACTGTTTTATTCATCCAGTTGCACAACTTCTTAACAACTAGAATGAACCAAGAACCAGATTGGAGATAAAAAGGGTCTTGCACTTGAGTGACCAAGCCAAAACTGGAGACTGGTGTATTTACCAGAACTATAGAGAGATAAGGGTATATGGCTGTGAGCTAGCTCCTTATAAGTTGCCTAAATATGTTCCAATGAGAATTTTCTATCTGGAATATATAAGGAGAATGATTAACATTGATGAGCTTCATTTTGTTTCAAGTAAGAGGAAGTCTCAATTTAAGATCAAGTCCCAAGTGGGACCTTTTATATGTAATACCAGAGCAGCAGGAATTGAAGCAGATTCAATTCTCAAGAAGATGGGATTCCAACCAAGTTTCACCTGGTCATATGACCCATTCAACGTAATATTTAATTTAAGGGTGGAACTCAAAACCACACCTTATAATCACTCCTGAACCAAAGATTGAGAAATACAGGAATCAAGAATAATGGGAGGAGAACACACTTCAGGAAGCAGAAGAGAAAATTCTACCTCCTTCTACCCTCCAGACTCTCATTTCTCAAAGCAAATAGGAAAAGAGGCCAAGAGAATAATCATCGTCTTTAGAAAAGAGTGCAAAAGAGTTTATCATTTATCAAAAGAAATAGAAGATTGATCCTAAAGATACCACTATTCAGGGTCAGAAAGAGCCAATCATTATTAACTTGGATGATTCACATTTTTCTATAGGATCAAAGGAAAATGTCCTTAATTCTCCATCCTCCTCTTCAGCTTCACAAAATCTATTGAATATTACACAATTAATAGGAGTAAGTGAAAAGAGAAAGCAAATATTTTCACTAATTTTCTCGAAATTAAGAAAAATAATGAATCTCTTAAGGCCAATGTCTGTGCTCAATTCTGGAAGCAAACATCTTCTCCGCAACATAGATTGTTGACAACATTTGACGGTGAAAAGGGAAGGATGAAAATGGAATTATTACAGGCACAAGTGCCTTTTCCAAAGACATCTTCAGACTATAAGAAAACCATATTTTCTTTTGATGCAAATCAAATACATCATATTAACCAAATGGATATGCATAGACAATCTGGCGAGATGCTTTTCTCCACCATGACTAACACTACCATGGCACTGTTAAAGTTAAGAACAACTCTTTCAAATGTGCAGTCACAACCGAAGATAAAGAATATATCCTCCTTGGAAAAGGATAATAGGGTCAAATCTTTAGAATATTTAGTGATCAAGATTGGGTATGATCCCCTTGATGTTAAAGTTGTAGAGGACATCATCAAGAAAAATAATGCAGACATCACAACACTAAGGAAACAACTCAAATTACCTTCTACAGAGGATCCTCAAAACAAGGAGATAGAAGAAAGAGAGCAACATAAAGAAGAAATGCTCAAAATAATCATTGAGCAGAATATTCAAATAAATATGATGGAGCAACACATAGAAAACTTGCTTAAGGAAAAGGAAGAGTCTACACAAGTGGCCATATCTCTAATCACACCTACACCCATAACAGTGGCAAGGATAGTAGGGGGAATCAATATCAGCAACAACAAAGTCTATATCAACAACATCTAAACAAAGTCATATAGGAATTGTCTCTCCAGAGATAGGAAAATGAAAAACTTTAGTAGAAATTCAAAAATATGGAGGCACAAAAAATAAAGAATGACACTCTTTATCTAGAAGAGATGCAGAAGACCCACAAACTGACCAAGAAGATTCAAGAGATGGAAAATGGGTCTCTAATGGCGTAGACCTTGGCCCAAGCCAAGGAAAACATTTGGGCAGATATAAATCAAGTTATAACTAAAGTTTGTCCCTCCATACAAATAATTTTTTAATAGGAAGAACTTATTACTAGATGCCAGACAACTATTGAAGAGGTCAGAGCAACACCTAAACAAAACCCAGAGGAGGCCACAAATATAATTAAAGTGCTGAATTCGAAAACCAGAGCTAAATTAGAAGAGATTCAGATTGCAAACAGAACAAAAACCATTTTATAGATTAAGAAAGTTTTGCAGAAGAAGAATCTTATGACTCAATTGGAAACAAAGTGCTAGACTTTGAGAACTATTGTCCAAATATTTCATCTTAAGTTCAACTTGCTTAATCAAAGAGGATTTCCAGGAGTAGTAGCACCAAATGATAGATTGATGAGTTTGAAGGAATATTGCCAAAATCTTTATACAATTGCAACTGATAAAACTAAATTTGCAAGTATCAAAGGTCATATTACAGGGAAGGTTTTCGTAGAGAGCTTAAACTTTGATTTAATGGTCAAGCATGAAATTAAACATATCTTTGTCAATAAGCCTGCTTTTGAAAAGTATACCGAGGTGGATGAAGTCTATAGAAATTTAATTAATATTTCTATCCCAAGTGAAGATAGATGGGATCACTTGTGTGAAATCATTGAGTAACTTTAACTGCCAACTGATAGATAGCGAGGCAACACATTTTGGGGCTAGATCATCAACAAATTCCTTGAAGACACTGCTAGAAGCTTAACATTTTTTGGATTCCTATATTTGTATACTATTTATAATTTGTTAAATAAGTTCTAGAAAATCAATTGTTTTTGTATAAATAACTCCTTAATCGAGTTATTAGGGGTTGAACCCTTTGATGATATTTTCAAAGAAGAATTGTAATCAAACTGGAGATTTGCTTCGAATTAATGAAAGGATTCTGGATTTGCCTCAAATAGTTTGTCTCCTTGTGAGTCTTTCTCATGTTTTCATTTCATTATGGTGTTCATGTATTTAATTTTAATTGAAAACCTTGGGTAAGATTAAACTAAATATCAGTTTATCTTAAATCCCCAGTGAAGTTATAATCAATATTAGAGATTAGTTTATAAAACTATATGTTATTATAAATTCCTCTACATTTATAAATTGTCATACCCATCTTCATGGAACTAAATACATTTTGTTTGGGTTGTAAACACTGTTTAGATGCACTAAGTTTTATAATTAGCTAAATACTCAGTTTGACTATCTAGTGAGTTATAATCTTTATCAACCTTGCTATTCATTCAATTAAAAATCAATTAAATGTTTAGAGACAACCAAACAACCCTTTCATTATATTCAACATTATTAAAGTTTGAGCACTTGTCTTTAACTGCTCATAACATTGGTCATCCAAAAAAACTTAAACAACAAAACATTTTAGAGGCTCTGGCATGATCAATTAACCTAGAATTATCTCAGAGGACAATAAACATTATAATTTAAGAATTGATTAATATAAATATTGAATAAACATTTAATCACACATATATTATTTTCTAATTAATAATTACACAAGATAAAAATAAAAATTATTATTTCAATAGGCATGTTTATTTCGGAAAAGAGATTCATGAATTTTAATTTTATTATTAGTAATCATTAGGTGGATATTAGGAATTTACCACCACAAAATATTCTGGAATAATTTTAGTACTATTTACAAATCAAATATTGAGATATTTCTCTAAAGTAGTCATGTTCTATTTTACGATTTTTATTAAATTGATTAATTAAAAAAATAGCATATGAAGAAGTGTCATATGAAATGAGTTATGGGTTTTTGGGCATGTGGTATTGGTAATTCGTACTATTGTCCGATGACACTGTAACAAAGCCTACTTACAAATTAAGAATCTTCATAATAAAGTGGGGGTGAATCTTTATTGTTAAGAATTTTGTTTTTTTTAATGTATATATGTTTAGCATATATACTAATTCTTTTTATCATGAATAATAATAATAATAATAATAATAATGTATCATGAACTAAGTGTTTTTATGTCTATTATGGATTGATACCTATAGATATTTACTAGCTATTTAATTTATATGGTAGCACTACTTTATATTATATTTGTATTAAAATGTTGGTCTTCTCACATAATTTATTAGTAATTTTTTGGTAAAGAAATAAGGTTTTTACATCTCCTGGGGCCTATTTACCTATCTAGTGGTTGGCAAATTTTGAGGTGATTCCACCTCACTATCCACTTCATTTTTCATGGCAACTACGTTAGCAAGGTAACCTAGGCCATGGAAGAAGAGATTGTGGATTACTTAGAGGACCCCATCATTTATACATATTTGAGTGTTGCAAAAATCTCCATTGAACCCCTATCCTCACCACCTTCTGAAAGTGAATCATTATATGAGGTTAGTTTAAGGGAATATCCAAGATCTCTCCTTGAACCTGAACCCATTTTATGAGGCACCATATTTTTATTGCTACGAGAGGACATAAGTCATTCCTTTTTTGAATCATCTCATGTTGAGCTTGATATGGACACTTTACATGTCACTTCCTAATCCAATATAATAGGATATGGTATTAAATATAATATTCAAGAGGAAATCTCTCACATCCAAATTATGGAGGATTCTACTATATTTCTTTGTTTCACCAACAAATGCATGACTATGGAATTCATAAGGAAATGGATGAACAAGATCTTCATTAGCGTTTTATATTACTCTTTTTGTTGCATGATTCTAGCTAGGGAATGAAATGTGAGGATATTACTTCTAGTGATGACACTAAAAAGCCTCTTTGATCTTATTTTCATTGTGGTTCAAATGAACTTTATATAAAAATGGCAAGGTACAATTTAATGCTCATTTGAATAAATTCAAGGAGGCTTAGTTTGGATTTTTCTTCCTACCCTTCCAATTATGTTTCGCTCATAAAATGTTCTATAAAAAAATGGAAACATTATAGGGTTCCTATATAATTCCATTTTTTCTACTTATTGATGCTAGAACATCGACCCTAAGAAATCCATTTTTGCTTAGACCCAAAAGGGGGTCATGAAATTTCTAGAGGGAAAGCAATTTCCCTTTAGTGTAATTTGTATAAATTCTAAATATTGGGATTTTGATGTAATTACATGTGTCCTAATTATAGAAAAAAATTGGACTATTAGATTTTTAGGTTAGTTTAATGGTCTGGTATTTTTCCCAATTCGGCCTTTGTAAAAATGAAAAATGTCAAGGTGAGGTGTTAGGAAGGTTTTAGGAGTATAGAAATATGTACACAATAATATTAATTTTGATAAAATATATTATGTCTAGTAGTTATATATATGTTTGTGCATAGCATATTAGCATAGGCCTTGAAGGTTAGAGTAAGGATAGCTAGAGAGTAAAACTCAAGGAGCTTAGAGGGAGGTAGCCTGAGAAAGGGGCATTAGAGCTAGTAGAAAGCTAGTGTAAATATTTTGTAAATACATCTTTATGAATTATAATTGAATTTTATTTTTTGTCCAATTATTCCTTTTATTCCTTTTCTCTTCTCAAGCATGTTTTGATGCACTGTGTAAGGTGTGTGAGTGTCTTTGTGTAGAAAACTAGAATAATACCATAATCTGCATGGATAAAATTCTCAAGTTCAGCATCTGGAAAAACAAACCCGGGGGGGGGAATTTAAATATTAAACTCAGTGTGCCTAAATCAATATTGACCATGAATTATTGAGTCATATGTGCATGTTTGGTGGCATTTTGTTTAACTAGCCTATCATTGAGTCGAACCTATCGGAGGTTTAATGAATTGACATAAATTTGAGTGTGTAGGGAGAAACCAACATTTGAATTTCAAACATGAAATGGGGGCTACTTTGATCAAACCCCAATCGAAGAGCCAAGAATGGCATAACAGGGATACTGTTCGAAAGTTTGAGGAGGAAATCCTTGTTAGTTTACAACAAGTTTATTGTTTTAGGTAAAAGTTCTGAAGGAGAAGAGAAACTATGAGTGTGGACCCCCTACCTCTTTGGTTATGTCACAAGGGGAGGCCCCCCGCAACAATCAATGTCAATCATTGATTTCCTCCACCAAATCACCATTTTTCTGATTTATAGAAGGGAACCTTGAGCAAGAAATACAAGTGTGAATGACCCCTCATCTCCTGAAATTCACCTCCGTCATAGATTTTTACCTATGGATCACAACCATTGCATGGAGGGCCCACATCAATAGACACTTACACCATGTTTGGATCATGGATCTGTTCACCTACTTCTGGCCATTGCTTATGGAATAAGGGTACCTAGTCTTGAGTCCACAGTGACGTGGATTAAGGCCCTACAATCAACTATAGAAAACAAGAGTTAGATGTTTGTGAGTCCTATGCAGGGACATCCTGTGATGTTAGACTAGAGGTCAATGAATAACCTCGACAAGTTAGAAGAATAATGAAGTTGGTTGCATCAAGTGGTATTAGAGAAAAGCGATGGTATTTGGGAATCAAGAGATAAAATAGGTCACTAGAGAGAAACTATAGCATGTTAAGATATTTGAATTAGCTACTTGTATCGGAGAGAGAGAGCTAATTAGTAGAGATTAAGAAGATTTATCGTGAAGAAGAAGAGACAGAAAGAGAGAAGAACAATAATATATAATGATAGAGGAATAACAAATAGTTAGGTGAAGAGAATCATGAGAAGAATTTTAGGCAAGGGAAACTAAGTAGGAATGTATGGATGGATCGAGACGCAAAGATTAAGAAAAAAGATAGAGGATTTGGAGCCAAATTTATGGAAAAATAGCTAAGCAGAGATGGAAGTATCAAAGAATGCATGATATTTTTAACTCTCAATATTGATTGATGCGTGGCAGGTAATCTAGTCTTTGAGGTTTATTTTAATTTTAGCAACAAGTTAACAATTGCAGCAGTAGTAATAATGGAAGAAGATATGGTGGCATTGGCTACAGTTAGGAGATATATTATAGAGAAAAGGTTATGTTCTTAAGGATCATGGCAAAGAATCCTTACAATAAAGAGGCTATGGATAGAGAGAGAAGTTGTTTCAGGTGAGGTTGGAAAGTGAAGAGGATAGAGGAAGTCCTTAAAGAAAGGTGAAGAGAACAAATGAAGTTCTTAAGAGGTGAGAAGGGTGAAATAACTAGAGGAGTAGAGGAAGCTCAAGAGGTTCTAGAGTAGGTGAACTTGCGATATTGAAATGCCAAGCTAGAGGAGAAAATATTTGTGATGTGTCTATGGAGGCTTGTTTTCATTTCATAGCCAACATGGAGGATCCAATAGGAAAGGAGAAGGAGATGGCTACTGATAGTCATGTTAAGGGTTTAGTTGAAGGCCACAAAATAATATAGAAATATTTCAAAGAGAATGGAACCATGAGAAGGAAATTGATAAATGATGAGTTTGACAGAGAGATGATTGAGTTAAAAGAGAGACTCAATGTTATAAACATGCTTTTACAAGAGAGGAAGAAGGAAGAACATAGGTGTGGATGGGATATAAAATGTAAGATCCAATGGCCTTTTAGATAGCTATATGGAGGAAGATAATGAGAAATCTAGGGAACATGTTTAGCGCTCAATTGAAAATTGAAGAGCTCACAACAACTCAATATGGAGAGCGGGAAGTTCGTAATTGTGAGCCAAAGTGGTGAGTATTCCATGGAGAAAATGCGGAGGATGATGCTGATGAAATATTGACTGAGTCTCATGGACTACAAGAAGAGTCTAATCCAATAGAATAAGTTGTTAATAAAAGTTATGATGGTAGAGGAAGAAAATGGAGAAAGAAGGCTTTATGATTTGAAGACTGATGCTTTGTGTATAGTTGCAAGTCACAAGAATGGAAAAGAAGGATAATCATCTAGATATGTCATGAGAATAAAGGGGAATGAAGGAATTATTTTCCAAAGTATTAGAGGGGGATATAATAAATAATATTTCATATTGGAACATGAAGCAACATTGTCTCATAAAGGAAACTAGTAGAAGGACCATATATGATGAGAGGAATTGGTGATGAAGGCAACATAAGAAGATAGATGGCCTCCTGATTTTAAAACTAATAAGATGTATGTGAATTCAATATTTGTAGGTCAAGAACTTGAACATACTATCTAAAGGAAAGGAAAAGGTGTAGGAATTACTTTTTTTTTTGTAAGTCAGATATGTATATTATAAAACAAAATATGTTACAAAAAGTCTGCCGAAGCAGAACGAAACCTTAGATGGACCATTAAAACCTTGCTAACAGCCCACCCTGGGCTTTCAAAACTGAACTGCACACCACGCAGGGCGGCTTACTCTTGAAACAGTTATCAATCGCAACGACACTATCAAAACTTGGACAGAGACAGAGTAACATCACTATTTTGCATAAGGCCGAGGCCATGACAGAAAACAGAGTGAAACAGAGTAGCAAAGCTAACTGGCATAAAGCCGTAACAGAAGAAACAGGATAGATTGAAAGAGGAAACTAAGGAAACCCGCCAATGCGCGGAAAGCCACCGATTCGACTGACTGTGTCTAAGCCCACGTCCAGAACATGCTTGTCGACTCTGGCCTGCATATCTTGCATGGATTGGAATTCCTGAGCTTCCTTCATCTTTTGCTCCTACATAAGGGGGTTTGGACTCAGAGTTTGCCAAAGAAGCCTGATGAGCAGAGTCAATTTCTTGTTGACAATATCCACAGCCTCCTGCACTATGGTGATTCTACGATCCAGCGAATCATGGAATTCATGAAGATTTGCTGACTGATCCTCAGAAGTGGAGTTCCCCTTCCCAGGCTGCTGCTTCCCTTCGTCCTTTGAATCCAGGGCTTTCGCAAGGAGGGTTTTGATTCTCCAGCTCTCCACTTTAGTCCGAACATATTGAGTGGCTCTTTTGGAAGGAGTACCTGGGTCATGTAACCAGTCCACTTCCTCCGCAATGATTCCCTCCTGTCGCTGCGCTTCTTCCTTTTTCACAGAAGCTTCCAATTCCGCTATCTTGCGTTTTCTCCTTGATGTTGCTCTGGTCTCATACATATTCTGCGCGGTTCGTAGTTCGCGTTGGGCCGCCAAGCATCTGCAACTCCCCGCTTCCATCCTTTTCCCTCTGATCTTATCACTATGATCACTTCTGCAAACAAAAAGGTGGTGGTCTCTTGCAGAGCTTTGAAACGAGGTAGAGGAACCCGAGCCACACCTGTCTGTTAAATAGCTTTTTTTCATGGAGTTTCCCATAATACGCTCTTCCCTTCGATGCAGAGTGGAGGTACTTTCGTTATTAATTTGAAAGATGTCCACACAGATCTCATATCCTTTTCCTGACCTAGCATAAATGTTTCTGATTGCCTTCCCATCAAGGTTGAGCTAACTGTCCCTTCCTCGCAAATGGTCTCTACGGAATCTCTCGTGGCATGAACCATATTGATAGTTTACAGGTTTGGCTTTCTCTTGCCATAATGACCACCGCCGCATCTGTCTAGTCGTCCAGCTCCCGTGATAATAACCCAAGCAGTTATTGGAAATGCCAGGTTTACGGTGCCGGTCAAGCCCGGTCGGTTTCGTTTAGGTCTTGCTGTGCCAGCTGTGCACATCTTGCCTTCAGGTTCGGGCAGTCCACCTCCTCCCAACAGCTCTCCCATCCCCTGACCTAATTGTCCATGCCACAATTTGCTAGGTAGTCCGCCAGCCCGTTTGCCTTACGTCTTACTGCATGAAAAACTAATCCTTTCATTCCAGCCGTTAGTTCTGTAATATTTTTCGTGACCTTGGCTAGTATCCAGTGTTTTGTGGCTTTGCTCGCCTTAGTGCCTCCCTGAATTCTCTTAGATGTTGATATGACCAGTGATGAATCCCCTTCCACAATTACATTGCAGAGGCATAGGGATTTTTAAATTCTCAGACCATGCTCAAGCGCTGCAAATTCCATATCATTATTTGTGCTTTCCCCAAGTACTCTGTAATATATGTGAAGAATTTCTCCATGCTAGTTACGTAATGCACCTCCAACTCCTGCCATGCCGGGATTGCCTCTCGAGGCCCCGTCAAAATTCAGCTTCAATCCTCCTTCCGGCGGACGCTGCCATTTGTCGATCTGTGAGGATGGTTGCATACTGTGTCTCGAAGCTGTGATGCTGCTGGTGGCTTCCAGACGAAAGCACTTCAAAATGCGTAAGTCTTGAGCTGACAATTTCTCGTTACATTCCTTTCTACATTTCGTTTGAATTAACTGTTGAATGTTAGTTATTATATTGTCTTTAGAGAACTCTATGTTCCTGTGCTCGTCTTGAAATATTCTACGGTTATGTTCCTTCCAAATAGACCATAGTAAGAACCCTGGAACATATTTCCATATGCTGTTGAATCTTCGTATATTGGAGAAGTCTTTTTTCCAGTTCAGGATGGTTCGATGAATGGATTCTCTGTCTCGGTCAGAACTACTAAGAATTCCTTCCATCCAGCTCCATAACTGATTTGCCCATTCACAAGCATTGTAAAGGTGGGTTATAGATTCCTCCTCGACGAGGCACATAGGGCATCTTGAGGGTCCCCTGAAACCTTTCTTGCATAGGTTGTCCCAAGTTAAAGTCTTGTTTCTCATTAGAAGCCAAAGGAAAGTCCTGATTTTCGGCCAGAGTAGGCTATCCCAAACTTCGCTGCACCAGGGCATGACTTCTACCTATTCTTCCTTTACTATTATGTCCCTAGCTTATTTTAATGAGAAATTACCATTACCGTTCAAACCCCATATTAGCTTATCATCCTCTTCAGTTTTCCGAATCTTTCTTTTGAGGATTCTCTCATTGAGTTGTTGAAAGCTTTCATTGTTCTCCTCTGTATTCCCGGGATTTAAATTAATCCAGTCCCTCCAAATCAGATCCCTACTGCTTTGAGTCCAATACTGATTGACTCTATGTCTTCCCTCATTTTGACATATTCGCTTGAGGGTGGATAGCTCTGGGGTGTCCAGTTTAGGGAATTGCTGCCATGCATCTTCCCAGAACATGGCCAATCTTCCATTGCGAATTTCCCAAAAGTTGTGCTCCTGTACTAAGTTCCTGTTATTCCTGGCATGGTTCCATATTGACGATCCTTCCGGGACTTCCTGTAGTCTTATGAGGTCGTGAGTATCACAGTCTGGAGTATATTTTTCCTTCCAATGCCTCGTCCAAGGTAAATTGGGTTCTTTAATTCATTTCCACCATATCTTAGCTCCACAGGTTCTGTTGACCACCCAAGGATCTGCTAAGTTCAGCCCCCCCATATATTTTGGCTGGCAAAGCTTATTCCATGCCACCAAAGCCCACTTCTTCTTGTCCCCATTCCCATTCCATAAAAAGGATCTCTATATGTTTCTCATTTGTTGCATAATTCCTTTGGGGGCTGGAAGCATAGAAAGTAAATATTGCGGAATTGCTTGCAGAACAACCTTGGTTAAGATGAGTCTACCCGCCAAGTTGAGGGCTCTATTCGTCCAATGCGAGCACTTTTTCTTCATGTTGGCTAGAACTTTCTCCCAGTTAATTTTCTGCCAAGGTTTCAGAGTCAGAGGAGCCCCTAGATATTTCGAAGGCAGGGAGCCAATCATGAATCCCAGAAGTTGGGACAAGTGAGCTTGAACTGCCGGATGCGTGTTGAAAAAGAAAATAGTGGACTTAGAAAAATTAGTCTCCATGCCAGAAGCTTGGCTGAAGAGATCAAGGATACCCCTGTAAGATACAGCCTCCTTCACCGTGGGGGTACCATGTAACATGGTATCGTCCACGAACTATTGATGTGTGGTGGCTGGTAGCGATCTTATTGGTTGCAGACCTTTTATAGATCCTTCTGCTTTCTTCTTGGCTATAATTCGGCTTAGGCCTTCCATTAGGATTACAAATAGGAAAGGGGATAGGGGATCCCCTTGTCTTATTCCCCGCGAAGGAGTGAAAGGAGCAGATGGAGCACCATTGACAAGGATTGAATATCTTGGAGATTTGACGAGAGCAAGTACCCACTTGATCCAGGTCCTGCAGAAGCCAAAAGCATCCAAAATAGCTTCAAGGTATCTCTAGCTTACTTTATCATAAGCTTTTGATAAATCTAATTTCATTAGCATTCCTGCTTCTTTTCTCGAATGAAGCGAGTGAATGATCTCCTGCGCTAACAAGATGTTATCTAGAATTTGTCTACCCTCAATGTAGCCTAATTGCTCTTCCGAGATGATACTGGGAAGAATGGACTTTAGTCTATTGGCTATGACTTTTGAAATAATTTTATAGATAACATTACATAGGGCAATAGGTCTAAATTTATCAGGTGTCTTTGCTTCTTCAACCTTAGGAATGAGAGCTAGAAAGGTGGAGTTGATGGATTTTAGAATGGTTCCTGAGCGTCTGGAATCCTCAACTACCTCCCATACCTCCTGCTTGACAGTGTTCCAACAGGCCTTGTAGAAATTGATGGTGAATCCATCTAGACCTGGAGCTTTATCATTAAGCGTGCTCCTGATTGCCTCCTCCATTAGGCATGTTCCTTGATGGCCTCCTCTCTGTTTATAGGTGGTTCCTGGGCATTTGAGTTGAAGTGATCCGAAAGCAGAGAAGATGTGTCATTGTGATTCTTTACTATCTCCCCTGCATTGTTTTTCAACTCGAGAATCCTGTTAGCACTTCTATGGTCTAGAGCCGACCTGTGAAAAAATTTTGTGTTCTGCTCCCCCTCTCTTAGCCATTGGATTCTAGATTTCTGTTTCCAAAGAATCTCTTCTTGTATGCTCCTTTTGTGCCATTGTTGTGAAAGACCTTTTTCCTGCTCAATCGCTTCGACACTGTGGTTTCCTGCTGCTCCATTTCTGTGAATCTGTTCCAGTTTGTTCTCTAGAATGGCTTTCTCATGGAATATATTTCCAAAAACCGTTTTGTTCCAATCTTTTATCTTTTCTTTAGTTGCTTTCAGCCTCTTTTGTAGATTAAACATTTTAGAGCCTCTCTCATGAAAAGGTTCAGCCCACCATTTCTTTACCATCTCAAGGAAGTTAGGGTGGTCTAACCAAAATTTTTCAAATCTGAATGGTTTATTCCTTGGGGTACCCTGAACTTCAACAATAAGCGAGATTGGCCAATGATCCGACCCACCACTGGGAAGGATATCTGATTCTGCTGTTATACCAGCCATTATAATGCTTTCTGAGATTAAAAATCTATCCAACCGAGAAGCTATCAGCCTTTCTCCCCCCCCCTTCTGTTGTTCCAGGTAAACATGCCACTCTTAGGGTGTATGTCTACCATTTTGATAGTATCAATGAAGCCTGTGAAGGCTTCCGCATCCCTATTAAGTTTCCTGAGACCCCCTTTTTTTCTCCAGAAGGGTGGTTATCATATTGAAATCACCCCCCAGTATACACTTAGACCTTTGATGTCTATTTATGAGTCTGGTTAATGAATTTAAAAAATTTATTTTGTCTTCTAATTTCTGAGGACTATAAATATTGATACAAAGAAAAGATCCAGAGTTACCTATGGGTTGAAAATCCACCGCTATGAAGTGTTTGTTCGCCTCAGCTGATAACATTTGGATTTCCTTTCTGTCCCAAATGGTTGCAAGGCCACCTTCTCTTCCCTGGCTCTCAATCTCTAAAACTTCTATATTTCTCCCAAGCTTCCTACAAAGACTGCTGATACTAGAGTTGCTACATTTAGTTTCTTGTAAGAACATAATTTCTGGTCTATATTTCTGGATTTTCCACTTTAAGATTCTGTGTTTTTCCTGGATGTTAAGCCCTCTTGCATTCCACGAGATGATCTTCATGTTTAACTGATTTTCATTGGAAGGACTGGAAAGCGCTAAGCGCCTTCATCTTCCCTAAGTTTATCATGATCATGCCTAGTTCCTGTAGAACTTCACCACTAGTTCTACGACCTCTTCTTTTCTTCTGCTTTGAACTAGATGATTTCCATAAAAGACTTTTTGAATGTAAGCTATTGCCTTTTACTACACCTAGCTTCCTATTCTGCTTGTCTAATTCTGCTTTTTTCCTTGCTATGAATAGGTCATTTACCTTCCTGATTTCTTCTTCCGATGCATTCTCTATTCCTCGGGTCTTCCAGTTCTCAACAATTACTGGTAGGTTAATCCCCTCCCTAGCTAGCGCCTCTTCCCATTCTTGATCCTCACTTCCGCCATCACTGGTGAGAATATCAGTTTCTTCTTCTATCTCCTCTGTTCTCTCCTGCATTTGAACTTCATTGTTGAGGTCCCCTTCATGTGTTCCTTCCCTGGTTGGTTCTTCCTTTTCCTCATGCTCTGCATCTGATGTTAGGGTTTTGTGCTTGTCCTCCGAATCTGTTTCAGGATCTAAGATCACAAAAGGGTTGTTGTGGTTGTTCCTGTCTGTATTCCCTTTGTTATTCTTCCTTCTATTAGCTCTCTGTCTAGACTTAGGTTTTATGAAAGTGTCTTTGTCTTTGTTGGATTGTGCTATTTCAGTCTCTACTTCCTTCCTAATCATAGGGAAGTCTCTCATCAAATGCCCATGTTCATGACATTTGCGGCACCGGAAGGGAATCTGCTCATAATCTATAGCCTGAAAGTAGTCCTCGTCCCTATATTCCAGCCAGAGCCCCTCATGCATTACCCCGGAAACGTCCATTTCAACACATATTCTGGCCTAAGAAGTATATCTCTTTTGCAAGGTTGCTTCAAAGGCCTTGACGAATGTTCCCAACTGGTCACCGATTTGTTTCAAGGCATTCAGACCCTAATAATCTATTGGGAGAAGAAACAAACGAATCCAGACTGGGACTTGAGTAAAAGATTCTTTCTCCGGGGTGAAGTTTGGTTTCCATGGTCGCATGTACAGACCAGCTGAAGCCAAAAAGTATGGGCCACCCTCAGAAATTATGTCCTTGTCTTCTAGGTTGGAGAAAATAACTGTGAAGAAACCCTTGGCTCCCAAATGAAGCTTAACATCCCCACTCGGCTTCCATTGTTGTTTAATCCAATGGAAAAGAGTCCTTTCAGATGGCCATATGCCCATAAATTTGCAGATGATAGCCTGTTCTACCATGTGCTCTCTGTGTGCCTGAATCTCTGGGTCAGTTATTACTACCCTTAGGCTATTGGTTTTTTCTGGTTTGCAGACCCCATTTGATGAAGCGTATTTGTTGGGGCTTGTGCTTGGCTCCTCCTCCTTTTCCGGCTTTCCTTGCCTATTGTCTGTTTGCTCCCTGCCTTCATCATTTTGTCGTTCCTCGTTTTCTGATGATTTAATTATTGAGGGGATGTTGTCTTTAGTGCCTATCAGGCTTTCACCCACTGTGCCTGTGCCTTCCGTTGTTCTGTCTGGCTTGTCAGTTTCCCCTTGTATTTTCTCCTTATTCCTTCTGTCGTTCTGTTTGTTATTGTCAAGCCCAGAAATCCTGACCCCTTCCTTCTTATTTTGCCTCTGCTTCTGCATGATTATCTGTTTGAAATTAGAGGCCCCACTGGACCCCTCTGCTTCCATTTGGTCGATCAGCTCTTGACCTTTGCAATACAGTGCTGCGAAACGAGAGATTACCACTTCCAGCCCTGCAATGGTATCAGCACATTGGAAAATCTAGAACCGTCCTTAACCACTGACTACAGTGGAAGGTTCAGGCCTGCCATTACTGCAAGTGCAAAGGGACAATGCCTGTGCTTGTCACAGATACTCAAACCCTAGCGGCCACCATTATTTTCTCTTCTCTACTTCCAACATTTTCTTTGATCACATGGAAATAAATTCTCCAGGTAGGAATTACTTCTTAGAAGAAAAGGAAAGTAGATATAAATTTGAGCAATTAGCCTTCCAAACAACTGACAAGTATTGTTATCCCAACAAATGTGAACAAATTGGATTGTATCCATACTAAAGATGAAGGGTATCCATTGAAAGTTGTCATAAATAAAGAAGATAAGGTAGAATTGTATTTAAGATATAAATTGAGGAGAATTCAACAAATAAAAGAAAGGACAACAAACTTGTGATAAAAAATGGAATATGCATCTCGATAAACATGAGAGGAAGAAAATTGTAGATGCTAAGGTAATGGATTTAACCTTAGAAGATGAATTTTATTGAATGGTTGTGAATATGTGTTGAGCGGGAAGAAGCATGGACTGGTTGTCCAAAAGGTAGAAGAGAATATACGTTTTCTCCAAGAAGACCAGAAGAAAAGGAATTTAGCAAAAACCTCATCTAGAGGTAGCATAAAGGAAGAATAAGGAATAAGAGTTATTTCTCAAAAGTTAAAACAAAGGTAAATGAGTCATTGTGAGTAATCAAAGGAAGCCCTACAAACAATTCACAAGGGAAACCATGACAACAAATAAGAGAAACCATTCAGAAAGTGAAGAAGAACAACTAAAAATTGTTACAAAAGGAAGCAAGGATGAAGGATTACATTCCAAGGATAAATCCATAAAGGAGAAGGAACAATGTTTGAACACCATGTTGTCACAATATGGAAAGGAATTACAATATGAACACTAATTGGATTGTAACAAGACAAAAGAGGACTACATAATGAATGAAATCAAAGAGCACGAGAAGTATGTGATGCTAAAAGCATCTAAGCATTTTTCTAATCAATTTCATGGTGTAAACACTATCAAGATTGTGGAAGAAATATAGGAAATGTTGTAAAGAGAAGGAGAAAAGGAGAAACATGAGACAAGTCTATCTTAAAAAAATATATATATTATTTCATTTTTAGCAAAGGGATATGGATCAGAAGCTTGTTTTGGAAAATAAACAACATCCTGCAAAGAATAGGTTTTATTATTGTGCCAAGGACAGGAATGGAGATTATTGTAGTAGCCTCCTTCTTTATAGAAAATATGGGGCAAATTATTTTAAAAAAATGTTGACAATGAGTGAAAGAAACAAGGTTATGGAAGAGAACAGGAGATGGTTGAAGCCACACATTTTTTGAAAATGTTGTTCTAATTCAGTAATTTGGTTCAACAATGATATGAGCTAGACATCAAGATTGAGGAATTAAGGAAGTTGATGAATTACGTACATAGGAAATGGTATAGAAATGGATAAGAGTATACAACCAACAAGATAATGTGGTTGGCTAAAAGGGATTGCACTAGCAGAACAAGAAGGCAAGAACAAAGCAGAACATGGGATCCTGGAAAAGTGGAGACAATAATAGAAAACATTATACAACCATGTGGATATCAAACCATAAAGTTTGAGATCCTAGAGGACAAGTGAATCAAGGCACATGACTAGTATTTCATGAAAGACTTCAACTTGGGGAGTATAATGTAGGGGCACCAACCCTAGGAAATCCTTTTTCTCCTAGACTATGATGCTCCCTCCCACCCACTTAGAATAATCCTGGGAGAATTGGAGGTGTTACTTTTAATTAAAATAACCTCCATTATCTCTTCATAGAAATTGGGTTACAAAATTTGTACTTTTCCAAATGCATCAGAATCAACTTTGTCCTACACCATCATGTTCATCTCATCGAGTGCTTTCTAATGTTATAAATTGTATCCCAATCCAAATTCTAGATTTAAATTTATGCCCATTTGGAGTCTGATCTCCTTAACCCCTACCACAGTACCAAGGTTTTCCACATGGTCCTACCACATTTTTCATGACCAAAATTGTTCCTACCACATCATCATGCCATAACACCCTTGCAATACAATGCCTTGCTTCTTAGGTGTATTATATTCCAAAATCTTGTGGCATGACACTAATATTCATGTCAAAGAATGGGACATTTGATGTCTTGCACTCTATATTAGTTCACGACCTCTCTACTTGGGTGCATACAACTTTGACCTCCACAATGCACATTGAAAGTTCCCGTGTAATTGAAGCATCCTTCATTTAGCAACTATTGTTAATTTTGTGGGTTTAGTCACTGCAACAACCCGCTACAAAATTACACCATAAACTCTACCTTATGGTCCCATGGTCTGTGGTGGTTTCAAGGTGACATCATCCTAGTCACATTACAATCCTAGAAAGTGACACTTTGACATAGACCTTGAGTCCCACGCTAATCTAGACCTCTATGAAAATTATGATACCTAACCATCGCACCTGCACGCCATGATAGTAAAACTATGGAATATTATGGAAAGTTTCCCATTCTATGACCTCCATCGACAATGCCTTCTTCTCATAGTAACCTCCTTGTATCCCTAGTGCGGTGCGACATAAATATTCTCTAGCGGATGACAAGAATTTTCCTTTCCTTATTTTTTAATGTGACTCCTATGCTTATCATGATTCTCCTTTGAAGTTCTTTAGCACTTGCTTGACTTGATTGCAAGCATGCTCTCTACAAGCCACTTCTGAAGTCTTGCAGGTTTCAATGACCATACATGAACATCCCCAACACTTATAATGCAAAGCTACAATATTAGACAATATCCAACATATATACCAAGGCCTCACATGGTCGTGAACAACTCAACATGTCCTTTTACAACAAAAATCACTAGCTTTAAGTCATTGAGGCTACAACTCTACCATGACATAAAATATGTGGATCTACATACACACACAACAATAGTACCATGGAAGTCGTTAAACCATCCCTCATAGTATAATCTACAAGCCTTCATCATACTTTATGCTACACTTGTTCAAATTATCCACACATAATATTTAATGGACATTGCATGCAACCACAATAAGTTGGCAATATTATATCCAAACACGAACATACAAATAGATTTCTATTTAATATTATGCTAGCCATAAAGGGATCTACAGTCCCCTACATACATGACAGTCCTACACAAACCATTTTATACACACATATTAATAAACATCCTCATTAGATAACTTTATATATCCATTACCATAGAATCATAGCATTCCTCATTAATATTCCATAAATATGCATAACTACATAGGTAAATGACTTATCATAGTCACTATATGATTGAAAATTGAGAAAGGGACTTCAACTCCCCTCCCAAATATAGGCCACCTAAACTACAATCCTTTCTTGTAGATGACCAGCCCCTAACTAGATTCAGAGCCTTTGGAGTAAACCACTCAAGGGATGTGCATGTCAGTCAATCATAACGCATGGAAATCTAGAGCAGACTGTGCCTCCACCTACAGTCTAGTGGGATCCTAGAGTACAAAACATCTCCACCCACCAATCACTTACATCGATCTAGATCTTGATGTGTCCACTCGACTGGACTAAAGGAATCTAGAGCATATAATGTCTCCACTTGCAATCTAGCGGGAGTTTGCAACACACTACACATCCACTTGATAGCTTTCACGAGAATCCAGAGTCCACCCAAGAGTCTCCACTTATGAAAACCAAGAGAAGTAATAGGGTGACCAGTGTGTCCACCTACTATGCAAGAATCCAGAGTCCACTATCACCCCACCTTATCATCACCACAGTTTTTACTTTTCCAATACTCGTCAGTTGGCTCCTAAGCTTGAGAATACATTGAGTCTCTTCCAATGCTATATCACATTTCTATTGAATGGTTCTTATATCTACAACAAATCCCTAAGCATGGGTGTTCTTCATGTGTTTCTAAGTGTATCTTACCTTGTTCTTCCCATCTCTGGAAGTCTGTTTTACCCAAATGCTCAAATGCATGATTGAATAATAATATTTCTTAACAAGGGCGTCCTCTTTTTTCCCATTCCCTTTCCATTGCATGTCGACCAATTTCCCCCCATCCCTACAGAAATGACACATGTTGGAAACCTTTTGAGCACTACTGGGGGGTGTTGAATCAATAGTGTGACTTGTATACAATTTTTTCCTTTATTAACTTCACTTACTGAATCACACAAACATGCACCAACAAATTATTATATTATCCATGAATATAAACATTTAGACAACTAAATCATAAACCATCTAAGCAATAGAAATGATATACAATGCAGACAATCACATCATACACCATGAGACACAATATTTCTTGTGGAAACCCTTCTAGGAGAAATACCACCCTTGTTGTTGATACTCTTCTCTAAATTTCTATTATGTCAAGTAATTGATATTTTACATAGTGTGTTGACTTCTATCAACATGGATACTCGATCTCATATACAAAATTCCAACTTCAATCGGTTACGCGACTTGATACTACTAATCATCTTGAAATTCATTGTTCTCTACGGATTTATGAACCACCATTCATTGAAATCCACCATGATTAATCGATCCTTGCCCAACTACCATTAGACTATCCAACCATCATTGGATAGAAAAGCTTCTTCCTTTCATTGATGCTTCGATATCACTGCTTCACGTCCATGAAGTCATTGCTCCTCATCACCATGTAGACCTCCTTTCATCTGTTTTCAAACTAGATTCCAAGGCACTATTCTCAACTAGATTTCAACTCTACATACATGGCCTCAGCAGTAAGATCTCATCTTCAAACAAAACATGAACACTAGAAGAAGTGTGCTTTAAAAAATAGAAATGTTGTGGGCACACAAATATGAATAAAATTAGATCATCATAATAATATAATATTACATAATACAAATAACATCATACGACACATGTCTACGTGATAAATGCATCACCAGCTCCTGCAAAACACGTGTGAGAGGATCACCAACAAACACTCCAGCAACATACAAAAACTTCCAACTAATATTTACACCAGTAGTTCCAAATATGAACTATATTGAATCATGCTTCAAATTTGGTCATTATGCAGCAATAAAACACTCGTATAATGCCACATCTATGCTCTCCACTAGGTATGACATATACATTACTTCTCTGCAACCTTCTCACTCACACACTACCATCATCAATCATTCCTCAGCTCGAAGATCAAGTATATAAAATATGTACGATGAAATTGGGCTTGGGGCTAGGATCAAAGGTGCACAAATTGGACCAAATGAATCCACTAAGGTCACTACTAGTGCACTAAATGCATTCACATCATGATAGGACTTTTCCAAGCCATTTGCGACCTTTTTTACTAATTATTGAAGCCTCTCAAAATTTCCAAGTTAATTTCCTTCTAAAAAATGCAGGGAATGTGGAGAAAATGTCGTGAAACCCCTCAGTCACTCCCTTAACATGGTGTGAACATGACTAGGGCTATAATCACTGGTGAGCCTCAGTATTGCAACAAGAATGCAACAAATCCCAAGGCTACCAACTAAAATTATCAACCTGGGGTTTGTGCAAACTTAAGAGGTGTTGACACTGTATGTGTAGCATGCAATGTGTCTTCCTTTCATTGATATGATGCAATGAAGTGAATTCCATGAAATCCAAGCATAAAATAATTACAGGAATGGAAATGTTACTCTATTTGAATAAAGGAAAACTAATTACTTTTGTAGAGAGGAAATCCTAGTTACTTTTGCAAAAAGAAAAGGCTATTCTACCTTACATGAATGCAAATGTTAATCCTATTTGTAGAAATGTAAACATTAACTTATTTGGAAAGTGTGAATGGTACATCAAAAGGAAGCCTAGTCTATACAATATAAATATATATGTTGGAAATGTAAACCATATATTAAGATGTATGCAAAAAAATGAAATCTTTTTTCAATCACTACATTCAAGATCGATTTTGTCAATAGGGTTCACAAGGCACTTCATAAAGTAATCATGAAAATGATCATTATGCTCTTCAAGTCATGAATCTATCCATTAATCCAAACTGCAGAGGTGAATTGAAATGGAGAAGAGGCAAGGATTAAGAGGTATTTTGGTCTTACTAAATCATGGATTCAGATCCAAGGGGTCATTATTCAAGCCTAAGAGATAAAAATAAATCTTTGAGAGCAAATATGGTTAAGTTTACACATGCTACAGGAGGTGCTACAGGAGGAGAAAACTTTTTGAATGCCCACATTAATCAAATGTAAATGCAATAGGATTTTTTTTATTAATTAGGTTGTCTTAGGACTATATTCCAAGTGTAATCACTCCAAAATACCCCTATTAAAACGTGCTAAAAAATAGCAGACAATTACTACACTAAAAACTGGAAATTCAAGAACTAGTGAGCTAGTTAACCTACCAAATTTCTACTCTAATCAAGTGAAAAAGCTATGGGGTAAATTTTTTATTAAAGTGAATGTTTTTATGACCCAATACAAGTGAAATATACTCAAATGAATTTGATTAACATGTTCTAAAAAATATCATAATATAGTACTATTTTGCTACAAGGGACTTCTAGAAATTCTAGATTCGTGAGCTAATAACCTAATCCAAGTAGCTCAATGAAGAAGATGAATTTTCAAATATTTTCTAAGGATGCATCATGATTTTGAATCTGTAAATAACATGCAAAAAAACTCACTTCAATTAATTAACCAATCTAATCTGCAACAAAAGAAACATAAATAGTAAATACAAAAAATAAGAGATGCAAGTGAAAAAGACATTCAAAGGACAAAGAAATTATACAAGAGGGATTTGAGGATCCTAGGATGGTCAAGCCCAACAAAACTTAGATTCCTATGAAGGAAACCATGTTTTAGAAGCTAAAAATGGCACCAAAATTCATTATTTGAATCAATCCAAGTACATCCCTTCTAGAAATGAAAGTAGAGCCGCTAAAGAACATATTTTCTCCTCAAGAAGACTAAGAAATACATGCCTCTAGAGGAAAAATTAAATTGGTACTTACACAAATTTATGGGGAAGTATTATCATTTAAAGGAGGAAGATTTTGCCTCCAAAATACCTCAAATAGTGGATTTGGTTCCCAACACTAGGAATTTGCATTAAATGACGGGGAACACATTCCTAGATTTTCTTAATCACTAGAGCTCAAGAATTTGTCAATAATTTCATGATATTTTGTTAAATTATCATCTAATCTTGGTCCTCCTATAGTAGGGAGCAAGTACCTAGATTATATTCTCCTCAAAATATTCATAATCTGCCGAATATTCTACAAAATTAAATAATATTAGGCACAAATATGAAATTATCTCTAAACCTTCCTAATGAGTTTATTAAAGTTAAAAATATGTAATATAATGCAAAAAAGATATGTTTAATGTGTTTAAGGATGGTCATATGGGCCTTAATTTATGTCCAATTTGGAGGCCCATAAACCACTCCCTTGAGCCTGTATCCATGCGACTATGGGTTTTATGTTGATCCCATAGGCATATGTGCATGAAACTATGGATAAAACTAAGGGAAAACATCAATACTTCATCTCAAGGCCTCTGACATCTATTCCATCCTCTTCTCCAACATTTTTACTAGCCTCCAGACCTCTGACATGACCTCTGACACCTCTACAAGTAAACCAAACATGCCTCTCAAGTGTCACTGCCAAGTTGAACTATAAGCACCAACAAACAACGTTTACAAGTGTTCCATCAAGTCCTCCACCCTCCATCAGACTTTTGAATAAGATGGAACACATCTAAACAAACCTGCAAATATATATAGCACCATCATCAAGCTATCACATTTCTACAACAAGTCATCCTTATAGGCATAGACATGAAGAATTAATGAAGACCTAATTGACAATGCAAGTAGTGTGCCATGAACAATCTCTATCACATGTAGATATTTGTAGCAACATCCTCTAGTTATAGCCACACCATAATCATGATCATATGTACATCAATGCACATGAAAACACATTCAAACTCCTCCAAGACCATCATGCTACCCTGAAGCTCTATTAATGCCAACACATACTAACACACACCATGGTCCATCAATCTACATCATCATGAGGTTGACATAAGTGCATGACCTCAAGAGTTGACATCAATGGCAACACAACCATCTCACTGTCAATACATCAATTCCAATGAATAGGACCACCAAGTAAACATGCATCACACATGTATATGAAACGTATGACCCAACCATGACCTTATTGACATCAATGCCAACAACACATCCTTTTCTTCTAGGTTTTCATATGCCAACATAATTATTTGTAAAATACAATAAGGAAGTGGGTGAGATTTTTAATTACAACATTCAATATTTTGGCTACTTCTCAGGCCATTCCCAAGTGGTTCCTCATCCCAACTCTAAATCTATGACCTCATAATTAATTACATTTACACTAGAAATCATTTACATGAGGGGAAAAACGAAAAGGATTGCGATAGAACCCACTCCCTTAGGAACACCATCCTTATTGTTATATACATGAGCAGAAAAAATTTACAAGAAGTTTTATGTAAACATATCTTTACATTTACATGCACATTTATTTAACCAACAAAAAAAATGGGTATGATACCACAATAGGCAACTGCATCCAACCTACAAGACACCTGTTATAAAGGGTTAATAATTATAATAATAATAATAATATGCTAATTTCTTGAATTTTTCCCACTTCTCAGTTGATGCTCCATTTTATTTTCCCTTTTGATTCTCTTCATTTTCATAATTGATGTTGAAAAGATAAGTAGAGAGAGGTAGTCCTAGTTCATTAGTATCTGCAAAATATGTGGTACTCAATTTTTCCCACGGTTTTGATACATGGATGGACCGTCAGAAGTAGATTGATCAATGTCAAAGGCATCTTGTGTGCACCCACTCTTGGATGTTCATAGGAAACAATCTCCTCCCTAAAATTTTATAATATTGTAGGACAAAGAAACTAAAATATGTTCATCCACTTTAACATTACGGCTGCACGATTTCATCTATAGATGTTGATGTAGAGGTAAATGAAAGAAACACAACCATATCACACCTTTCTCACAATCAAGGAAATGTGCAATTAACCTCCAGTGCATCATCGTGATTCATATTGTTATTGTGAAATTATTTAACAGATTCTTAAAGGAAAATAATAAAGAAGTTGATATGAGACGAGTTAAGGATTATAACATACTAGTGCAGATACTTACTGCAACAAGCGTCAAGATCTCTCATAACCTGATAATGTGGATTTATTAACAGGTCCATAGTATACATTTCAATTGGATAACATATAAATCATTATTTCGTCATTAAGAGACATATGGACTAAAAAACAATTAAACTTACTAGTGTTACTAATTTTCAGTTCTTGAATGTCCTTGGCATCTCTTTACATTTACATGCACATTTTCTCAACCAACAAAAACAATAGGTATGATACCACAATATCCAACTACATCCGACCTACAAGGCACCTGTTATAAAGGGTTAATAATAATAATAATAACCTACTATTATCTTTAATTTTTTCCACTTCTCATTTGATGCTCCATTTTCTTTACCCTTTTGATTCTCTTAATTTTTATACTTGATGTTGAAAAGATAAGTAGAGAGAGGCAGTCCTAGTTCATTAGTATCTGCAAAATATCTTATACTCAATTTTTCCAACGATTTTGATACATGGATGGAACATTGGAAGTTGATAGGGTTGTCAACCTTAAACAATGTCAAAGCCATCTTGTGTGCACCCACTCTTGGATGTTCGTAGGAAACAATCTCCTCCCTAAAATTTTCTAATATTGTAGGACAAAGAAACAAAAATATGTTCATCCACTTTAACATTACGGCTGCATGATTTCATCTATATATGTTGATGTAGAGGTAAAAGAAAGAAACACAACCATATCACACCTTTCTCACAATCAATGATATGTGTAATTAACCTTCAGCGCATCATAGCAATTCATATTGTTATTGTGAAATTATTTCACAGATTCTTAATGTAAAATAATAAAGAAGTTGATATGATATGAGTTAAGGATTATAACATACTAGTGCAGATACTTTCTGCAATGAGCGTCCTGGTCTATCATAACATGATAATGTGGATTTATTAACAAGTTCATAACATACATTTCAATTGGACAACATATAAATAATTATTTCATCATTAAGAGAGATATGGACTAAAAAACAATTAAACTTACTAGCGTTACTAATTTTTGGTTCTTGAATGTTTCCTAGATGTCCTCAGCATCTCTTTACATTTACATGCTCATTTGCTTAACCAACAAAAAAAATGGGTATGATACCACAATATCCAATTGCATCCAACCTACAAGGTACCTGTTATAAAGGGTTAATAATTATAATAATAATAATAATCTGCTATTTTCTTGAATTTTTTCCGCTTCTCAGTTGATGCTCCATTTTCTTTACCCTTTTGATTCTCTTGATTTTCATACTTGAGGTTGAAAAGATAAGTAGAGAGAAGTAGTCCCAGTTCATTAGTATCTGAAAAATATCTGGTACTCAAATTTTCCATGATTTTGATACACGGATGGACTGTTGGAAGTTGATAGGGTTGTCAACCTTCAACAATGTCAAATCCATCTTGTGTGCACCCACTCTTTGATGTTCATTGGAAACGATATCCTCCATAAAATTTTCTAATATTGTAGGACAAAGAAACAAAAATATGTTCATCCACTTTAACATTACGGTTGCATGATTTCATATGTAGATGTTGATGTAGAGGTAAAAGAAAGAAACACAACCATATCACACCTTTCTCACAATCAAGGAAATGTGTAATTAACATCCAGCGCAACGTAGCGATTCATATTGTTATTGTGAAATTATTTAACAGATTCTTAATGCAAAATAATAAACAAGTTGATATGATATGAGTTAAGGATTATAACATAGTAGTGCAGATACTTGTTGCAACGAGCGTTAGGATCTATCATAACCTGATAATGTGGATTTATTAATAGGTTCATAGTATACATTTCAATTGGACAACATATAAATCATTATTTCATCATTAAGAGACATATGGACTAAAAAACAATTAAACTTACTAGCGTTACTACTTTTAGGTTCTTGAATGTTTCTTGTTTGTCCTCAACATCGCTACAATTTTAAAACCCAGTAGGTCTGCATTGCATTTGGGTAGGCGTTACCTGGTCACCTAAGCTGATTCGTTTATCAGCGTATAATAGGATTAACTCTATAATAGCATTGAAATCATCCACATATGGGAAACCCCCTTCACTGTTGATGCAAGAGCATTAGAGCTTCCAAGTCATCAAGCTCTTTGAGGCAAAGAGGGTTTCAACATGGAAAAGGAATTTTATTTCCTCATTTTAAATAATTTTAATATCTAAAATAATTATGGATTGAGATTGGAAAAAAACAAAAAATAGATAGTATTTTAGCGAGAGAATATGCCTTTTGAGTCATGCGAGATTTAGGATATAAATTATGGTAGATTTAGAAAAATCATGGAGTGATTTTAGGCTTTCATAAAAAGCTAGTTTTTTTTTAAACAATTGTTATTTATTATTGTAAGCCTATGGGCATGAAAGAGGCCAAGAAATGTATAATTAGGCCATCATATCGGTCTTTCCATGGTTCTTGTATCATTATTGAATTTCCTGAATTATTAGAATTAGCATATGGATTTTTCAGTGTTGAGAATATTTGTGTATGATCGATTTGATGTGTTTGAGTGTGATGGACATTCAATGTCTGCATGTATGTGAATCATTGTGTTAATGTTTTTAGTTTATTTCTTGAGTGTTTTGCAATCTAGACAATTATGAACATAACCTAAACTCCAACGTGAAACAAAATGAGATCATGAACATCACAAGAAGGGTCGATGGATGGAAGGACAAGCTTATGTTCCACCGAAAACATGAACTCATTGCATGCAAACAGTGTGAGGCAATGATAGGAGATGGCATTGCACGACAACCATCATGAGTTCAATGTGAGGATTCAATGCTACATGTGGATGGGCGTGAGGATTTAACACTGCATGTGCCAGTCAATGTGAGAACTTTTGTGCTTTATTTTAGACAATGGAACTTATCCCTTATCCCTTATAGACGAGAAAATAAATATCTGAAGTAGATAGAAATGAATGCGAGATAGTGCATTGAACCATTGAATCACATTTGAATGAAGAGCATGATTGGATATTGGTCACTAATATAAAAATCAAATTCTAATGTGGTCAAGTTGGGACCTGATACCTCTTGGTCAAGCCTATAAAGCATACAATTATCATTAGGAGACTGGGTGGAGTGTGGATTTCAGTCACTACATGATAAAAGTCGATGGCATTGTAAATTGAATATATATTTAACATAGGAAGCAAGTTGAATCATGAACATAAGTAGCGCAGCACCATCAAACCATTTAATTGGTCATTGAAAGTTTGTTTAGAAGTGCTAAAATATTAAAGCGTTAAAGTAGTCATGTGTATACCTGATGTATGTGAATCATTGTGTTAATGTTTTTAGTTTATTTCTTGAGTGTTTTGCAATCTAGACAATTATGAACAGAACCTAAACTCCAACGTGAAACAAATTGAGATCATGAACATCACAAGAAGGGTCGGTGGATGGAAGGACAAGCTTATGTTCCACCGAAAACATGAACTCATTGCATGCAAACAATGTGAGGCAATGATAGGAGATGGCATTGCACGACAACCATCGTGAGTTCAATGTGAGGATTCAATGCTACATGTGAATGGGCGTGAGGATTTAACACTGCATGTGCCAGTCAATGTGAGCACTTTTGTGCTTTATTTTAGACAGTGGAACTTATCCCTTATCCCTTATAGACGAGAAAAGAAATATCTGAAGTAGATAGAAATGAATGCGAGATAGTGCATTGAACCATTGAATCACATTTGAATGAAGGGCATGATTGGATATTGGTCACTAATATAAAAATCAGATTCTAATGTGGTCAAGTTGGGACCTGATACCTCTTGGTCAAGCCTATAAAGCATACAATTATCATTAGGAGGCTGGGTGGAGTGTGGATTTCAGTCACTACATGATAAAGGTCGATGGCATTGTAAATTGAATATATATTTAACATAGGAAGCAAGTTGAATCATGAACATAAGTAGCGCAGCACCATCAAACCATTTAATTGGTCATTGAAAGTTTGTTTAGAAGTGCTAAAATATTAAAGCGTTAAAGTAGTCATGTGTATACCTGATGTATTTTTGAGATATAATTATTGTACAATGAAACAATATCATTCCAAGGCTAATTAAACAAAGGTGTATTTGTTAGGATAAGTGGATTTTCCTGCATCAAAGTGGTATAAGAGCATGAGAATTTTCTCAAATGTGTTTGCAAATTGTAACAATAAATGATATGAGAATTGTGGCAAAGGAATTCTAACACATATCACAACTGTGATGGAGGAAAAAGAATGAGTAAAAAACTTGAAGAGTAAGGAGTGCTCGAAAAATGGTCCAGAGGAGAGGACCAAGAATGCTAATAGTATGAGATCAGAGGGGAAGCTTGGTGAGGTGGATGTAGTAGGAAGTAGAACCATTACTTTAAAGGTTATTTGTAATTCATAGTGGGTAGTAGAAATATCATACATGAAGAGGATAATATGAATATGACTATGGACAGTAATTTGAAGAATTCAGAGGGAATCCATAGAGATGAATATCAGATGGCATAAGGAAAATGAGTGATGAATAATACGAGAGGGAACTCATTGAGATAAAAGCATGGTTGAATGTGCTTATAGAGTTGCTACGATAGAATGGGAGAACCAAAGGTATGGGTGGAACCTTAAGAAAAGGGTTAAGTGGCCTATTGAAAGATTATGGGCCAAGAAGCACAGACATAATATGAGACACAGGTTGAAGGAAGAACTCAAAGCTACTGAGTGTGAGGAAGCATTTCATAGAGGTGAACTTGATCAAAGGAGAAATCCTTGAAGGGGATGGTGACAAGGTTGAAGGAGATTTAATGTTTAAGACATCAAATGAGACTACAAAGCCTTCATTGTTGTTTTTGTTTTTTTTTTTTTGTTTCTTTCTGGTGATTCATTTACGGTTGCAGGTGTTACTCCATATGATTCACAATATTTTGAAATTTTCATGAAGAAAGTGGAAGATAGAGGAGAACAAAGTTAAAATTTTGTTCTCAGCAGAGAGGAGAAGAAATACTTAAATGGGATGCTAGTGAGAAATGATGAGCCCAAGGAGACAAAGTTTCATGTTGGCATTGATTGTGTGCATGTAGATGTGGAAGAAGTGATTATCAATTTTTAAATTGATGCAAGTGGAACAAAAATCAAGGGTAAAAACCATGTAAAAATTGTTTTGAATGAGGATGCAAAAAAGTTAAAGGAGGAAGAGTTTGTTGGTAGCATGGAGACATAGCTCTATCAACACATTGAAGTGAGATAGAGAGTTCAGAAAGAAACTCTACAAGCATGGGATGAGGTTTAAAGTATATATATATATATATCTATATATATATATATATATATATATATATATATATATACATTTGTATACTTCTGTTTTGATCACTTTCTTGGCTAAAACATTTTCACTTGAAATGGTGAGCAGAAGCATGGTGAAAAAAATGTCTTGAAATCAAAAAAGCGGGAGTGGAATTAAGGTGGAATTTGGGAACCATGTGTAAAAGGACAACAATATAACGAGATGGATGATCAACAACATAACTATGTATGGGGTACAAGAGGATGTCTACAACAACGCATGGTCACAAGACCACGAAAGTTTTATACCTTGGGCGTTTGATGCAGGAATATTAGATCTTCTAAGTCATCAAGATTTTTGAGACAAAGCAGGTTTCAACATGAAAAAGGAATTTTATTTCTTCCTTATAAATAATTTTAATTTCTAAAATAATTATGGATAGAGATAACAAAAAATAGATAAGATTTTAGAGAGCAAATCTGCCATTTAAGGTATGAGAGATTTAGGAGATAAATTATGGTAGATTTAGAAAGTCATAGAGTGATTTTAGGATTTCATAAAAAAACTACTTAATTTTAAAACAATTGTTATTTATTATTGTAATCCCACGAGCATGAAAGATGCCAAGAAATGTATAATGAGACCATTATAATGGTGACTTGTCTTGCTATGGCATATATGTAATTTTTTTAATTATTGTAATTAGAATATGGATTTCAATGTTGAGAATATTTATGTATGATTGATTTGATGTGTTAGAGTGTGGATGGACATTCAATGTTTGCATGGACGTGAATCGTTGTGTTAACATTTTTAGTTTATGTCGTGAGTGATTAATAGTCTAGACAATGAAGAACAGAACCTGAACTCCAACATGAAATGAAATGAGATCATCAACATGACAAGAATGACCGATGGCTGGAAGGACAAGGTTATATTCCACCTGTAAAGTTGGAAAACTTGAATTCATTGGATGGAGATGGTATGAGGCAGTGAGAGGAGATGACACTACATGACAACCACCATGACTTCAACATGAGGATTTAACGCTGCATGTAGATGGGCGTGAGGATTTAATGTTGCATGTGCCAGCCAACGTGAGATGTTTTTGTGATTTATTTGATACTGTGGAACTTATCCATTATAGGATGGCCAAAGAAATATCTGAAGCAGACATAATTGAATGTGAGACAGTGCGTTGAACCATTGAATTATATTTGAATAAAGGGAATGATTGGAGATTGGTCACTAATTTAAAGATCATAATCTAGTGGTGAAGTTTGGGCATGACACCTCTTGGTCAAGGCTAAAAGGAATACAATTAATATTAGGAGATTGGGTGGATCGTGGATTCCATTCACTGTGTGAGAAAAGTCGATGACATTGTAAAGGGAATATATATTTAACATAGGAAGGAAGTTAAATCATGAACATAAGTAGCACAGGACCATTAGGACATTTAATTAGCCAATGAAAGTTTGTTTAGAAGTTCCAAATTATTAAAGCGTTGAAGTAGTCATCACATACCTGATTTTTTTAGATCTAATTATTGTACAATGAAACAATATCATTCGAAGGTTAATTAAGCAAAGGTGTATTTGGCAGGATAAGTGGATATTTGTGCATCAAAGTGGTATCAGAGAAGGAGAATTTTCTCAAATGAGTTTGCAAATTGTAGCAGTAAATGATATGTGAATTGTGGCAAAGGAATTACGACAAATAATGCAACTATGATGGACGAAAAAGAGTGACTACAAAAACTTGAAGAGAAAGGAGCACTCAAAAAAGGTTCCATAGGAGGGGACCAAGGATGCTAATAGTATGAGATTAGAGGAGAATTTTGGTGAGGTATGTGGGGTAGGAAGGAGACCTGTTACTGTAAAGGTTATTTGTAGTTCATGGTGGGAAGTCAAAAATCTCATAGAGGAAGAGGAGAATATGAAGATTACTATGGATAGTCATTCGAATAATTATGGGGGAAGCCATAGAGATGCTAAAGCAGTTGGCATAAGGAAAATGAGTGATGAAGAATATGAGAGAGAACTAGTTGAGATAAAAGCACGGTTGAATGTGCTTACATAGTTGCTACAACAAAATTGGGAGAACCAAACGTATGGGTGGAACCTTAGAAAAAGGGTTAAGTGGCTTATTGAAATATTACGGGCCAAGAGGAATAGACAGAAGTTGAGATACATGTTAAAGGAAGAACTCAAATCTACTAAGTGTGAGGAGGCAGTTCATAGATGTGAACCTGAGCAAGGAGAAATAATTAAAGAGGATGGTGATGAGGTTGATGGACATTTGATGTTTGAGACATCAAATTAGTTTACAAAGCCTTACTTTTTTTAGATGATTCGTTTATGGTTGCAGGAGCTATTCCATATGATGGGAAATCTTTTGAAATTTTCATTAAGATGAAGATAGAGGAGAACAAAGTTCAATTTTTTTCAACAAAGAGGAGAAATACTTGAATCGGATGCTCATAAGAAATGATGAGCCAAAGGAAGAGAAAATATTTCATATTTCCACTAATTGTGTGCACACAGATGCAGAAGAAGTGATTATCAATTTTCCAATTGATGCACGTGGAACCAGAACCGAGCCTTAACAACTTGTAAAATTTCTTGTGAATGAGGATGCAACAAAGTCAAAGGAGGAAGAGTTTGTTGGTAGCATGGAGACAGATCAACATATTGAAGTGAGACAAAGAGTTCAGAGAGAAACTATACAAGCATGGGATGAGGTTGAAAGTATATTTTTTTGGTAACTGTATACTTTTGTTTGGATCACTTTCTTGGCTAAAACAGTTTCACTTGAAAAAGTGAACAAAAGCATGGTGAAGACAAATGTTTGCAATCAGAAAAGCAGAGTGGAATTATGGTGGAATTTGAGAACCATGCACAAAAAGACAACAACATAAGGAGATGAATGATCAACAACAGAACTATATATGGGATCCAGGAGGACATCAATAACAACGCATGGTCTTGAGACCATGGAATTTTCTACAATGGGAGTCTAATGCTGGAGCATTAGAGCATCCAAGTCATCAAGATTTTTGAAACAAAGCAATTTTCAACATGGAAAATTTTATTTATTTATTTATTGTAAATAATTTTAATTTCTAAAATAATTATGATGAATAAAGATAAAAAAACATTTAATATTTTAGTGAGAGAATCTTCCTTTTAAGGCATGAGAGATTTAGGAGAAAATTATTATCGATTTAGAAAAATGATGGAGTGATTTTAGGCTTTCATAAAAAGCTACTTTCATTTAAAACCATTGTTGTTTATTATTGTAAACCCACGGGTGTCGCTTGCCATGGTTGCTTGTATCATTATGCAATTTTGTGAGTTATTAGAAGTAGAATATGGATTTCAATGTTGAGAATATCTGTCTATGATCGATTGGATGTGTTGAATCATTGTGTTAACGTTTTTAGCTTATTTCTCTAGTGATTTACAATCTAGACAATGACGAACAGAGCCTGGAATCCAACGTGAAATGAAATGAGATCATGAACATCAAAAGAAGGACCGATGACTTGAAGGACCTGTGAGAGGAGATGACATTGCATGAAAACCACCGTGAGTTCAACGTGAGTAACGCTGCATGTAGATGGGCGTGAGGAGTTAACGGTACATGCGCCATCCTACGTGAGCACTTTTGTGCTTTATTTGAGACAGTGGAACTTATATGATTCACTAATATAAAGAGAAAGGCCAATGGAATTGGAAAGGGGATATACATTTAATATAGGAAGGAAGTTGAATCGTGAACATAAGTAGCGCATTACCGTTAAACCATTTAATTTCTCATTTAAAGTTTGTTTAGAAGTGCCCAAATTTTAAAGCGTTGAAGTAGTCATGTGCATACATGATGTATTTTTTATATCTAATTATTGTACGATAAAACAATATCATTCCAAGGTTGATTAAACAAAGGTGTAGTTGGCAGGATAAGTAGATTTTCGTCCAGTGTTATATGACATGTCTGGTAACTGTATCAATCTAAAACAGTTTGAAACTATATCAATTAGACGATACAATATTCTTGAATGGTCTAACATTTAATCTGACAGTGCACACCAGTGTTGAGTGGCAGTTGGGGGATTTCTTATCAAAATGGAAATTCTTTACCACATAAATATCATGGATTCATCTTGACTACTAATTTATTAATATAATTTATTAATATATGAGACAAATAAAATCTCTTAACATGCAAACTTTTTTTCAAATTTTGCACTCAAAAATTGGTTTGAGGCTTTACAGATTTGATCCTCTCAACCGTCTAAAGGTTAAGATATATATATATACACACACACACAAACACTTACACAAAAATTAACTCGAATTTGAATAGCAAAAGAATTACAGATCTCTCACAAACTAATATGTAAAAGTACATATAATAAAGATATTTTTTGATTTTTTGGGAAAGAAAAGGAATTACACATCTTTTGACAAAAGATTATAAAGTGTACCTCTTTATACAATTATTTATGTGTATGTGTGTGTGTAAATGTTGAGAGCTTTGATTTGTCTTAAGGCTTGGAAGATCTAGAGTTAAGATGAATCTATATTGATGTTATATATGTGTCTACATGTATGCCATGTATCAAGTCCTTGATTAACATAAAATGAGTTCAAACATCTCCTTCAGTTTGGAAAACTCACTAATAAAATGTTTTAACCATAAAAAACTATTTATTTTTAATTGTTATTATATGATATATAGATAGTTAACATCAAATATTTTCTTTACCATCCGAATTGAAATAAAGTTGATATAAATTTACGTTATATGTAGTGGATATTGTACTATTTTATTTATCTAATTCAATATTGTATAATGTTTTTGTATTAATATTTATGTTTGATATTGAAATGTTTTTTTTGTTATTAATATTTTTATTTTTTTAGTGAATATATTATTTTATTTCTATCAATGTAATGGTATGGGACAATATATCTCCCATATTAAGTTATGAGGAAGTTATCCACTCAATAAAAATTTAATAAATTTAATTAATAAATATATAGTTTACAATGTGAATATTTTCATATATAGAGATGTCAAATATATAAGAAATATAAACAATAACTATAAACTGAGATCCATTTTACTATATAAATTAAAATATTCATAACCATTATATAATTTAGGACTTCATATTTAATTTATTAATAAAAAATGTCTTAGTTTGATAAGTTTAAAAATAAGAATATTTCTATATATAAAAAAACATGGAATTTAATATAAATAATATTATTAAGAAACTTATAAATTTTCTTAATTACTAATCTATTATTTTATGAGAGGAATAAAATCTCTTTAACTACAAATATTTTCTTAAATTTTACACTCAAAATAGATTTGAAACTTTAAAGATTTGATCCATTATAATGATCTATAAATCTATATTAATTATATATATGAAATAACACACATTAATTCTATCTTTAAAAGTTAAAAAAAAACACGTCCTAATTTTATATGAAAGTAAGTTAAAATGTTAGTTATTTACCTAATAATAATATAAATATTTCAATTCATAAAGTTGATTTTATTTCGATATATTTGAAAAAGATTTTCATTTATAACAAAACTAAAAAAATTGAAATATTATACAAAATTGCCACCCCACTTGATAAGATCAAAAATGTTTTTTTAACTGATCTAAAACAACACCTAGAACAATAATAATAAATTCTTAATATGATAGGTATAATAAAAAGAAAGTAACCTATTATATTTTATTTTAAAAGCATGTGGAATATTAATAATTTTCAAAAAATAATGAAAATAAAATACTTTTATAATATATATATATATAAACTGAAGTTGGAATCATTTGAGTAATTTTTGTATGATAATAATATTATAATTTATATATATATATTATATATATAACTAAAAGTGAAATCATGGAGTAGTTTGAAGATATAATTTATAAAACTTATAGTTATATACAAAGAAATTATATCAAATAGTTCTATTACTTATATTTTTATAAACACCTATTTTATATCTGTTTTTTCGAATTTGTATTAAGGTTAATTTTAAATTTATGTCAATTTATATTTTTTCATTTAAATTTGGCATCCATTATATCTGAGAAACCATTAACAACCATAATAACAGCCATATCACAACACACACATACACATCATGAGCAACAAACACATGAACATGGAGGTTTTACATGGAAACCCTTTTAGGAAAAACCACCAAAAGTTGTTGTTTTTATTGATATAAAATAAGAGCACATACTCTATTACATCAAAAAAAATTTGTGAGGCACCACTAATAGGAAGCACCAAATCCTTTTGATTGTTTTCTAGCACCCACTGGCAGGAAGCACCAACTTGCTCCATTTGTAGACACTTGTCCAACTTACCAAAAGCACCATGTGAAGCACCAAATTCATTGATTTGTTACAAGCATGAAATTACTGCTCCTTGGATTTATGCAAGCACTAACTTGTAGGAGGAACCAACCCCCAAGACTTCTCAAGCACCCACTAGAGATGGAAGCACCAACTCCGTGTATGCAAGCTCCAATCCAGACTCAAATAGGAACTCAACGTTCATTATTGTTGGCAACCACTCTGCCTGATATCATCTCTGTTCTATTCAGCCCTTGGGCCACACAACACTCTGTCTCTGCTCACTCTTCTCACCCTACAACAGCCTCTATTGTCACCACCACAAAATCATACTTCTCTCTGCTCTCTATGCATTGTACACATCATCACACACTTCTTGGCCTTCTTCCTCTTCATAAGCACCTTCAGCCTTTCACACAGCACCACTGGCTCTCTCTCGGGGTCTCTTTCTTATGCTTAGGGACTCTTAGCCTTTCATAGCATAACATGCTCGCTTATTCTCAAATACACCAGTGCACAATCAACACATAGCTCTTTACACAGCTCTCTCAACAATGTCGCATTCCCCTCTTTGCTCGATGGTAATCAATGATTTTGATCCCCTATTGCAGAACTCAATGTTGCCTCTGCTGCTTATTTCCACACTGCCCGAGTGTACCTTTGCATGGTTCTTCATCCTGTTGTTGCGTCTGACTTGGTCACTACTACTGCACTAACTATTGAGAATGGCCACCTCAGTGTTTGTCTATACTGAAAGTTAATTCTTAGTCCACCTGCACACTTCAACCAAGAAATGTTATCTCTGTGAACAAATCTCCTATCCATGAGGCTCTTTGTGATTATTCATGACTTCACAGAGCTTGAGTGTACTTAGGCATGGCTTTTTTATTCTTTATTTAATTCAAGGCATCCCAACACTCTTCCATGCGAATGGTGATCCTCATTTCCTTGAACCAACGATATTTGACAATCATTGTTACTTCTGTGAAAAACTCTCATGCATGCTCATGGTCCTTGTTGGTGACTCATTCATCCTCATATTCCTTCATATACCTTTGTACAACAATATTATATATTTTTCATTTTGTAACTTCTTATTAAAAAGATCTTATGAAATCTCATGATTTTGATGACTTTATCCCCTTAGTTCTTAGCTTCCTTATCATTTTCTTTCTCATATGACCATTAGCTATGACCATCGGTATAGCCCTTAGGTGCTACAATATCAGAGCCCTCATATCTTGTAACTTTTATTCAAGTGATGTTATGAGGTCGCGAGGTTCCAAGCTCCTTTCGCTTGGCCGTTTGATGTTTTTCCTCCATGGAACTGGATGTTATGACAAGCAGCTTAGGTTCTAGGTGCTAAGGCCTTTAGATACTACTGAGGGCCTATCTCCCTTTTTATTTTCTCTTCCACCCTTGATTCTTTATATTTCTCAAAACCATGTGCCTATCATACATCAGAGCCCCCTCCATCGTAACTTTATTCAATGTTCATTTAAACGGAAGTTATGAAATCCTCAACCTCTAATCTTCTCCATAGTACTTAGGTGGCAGTCTCGCTCTACACCCTTGGTTTTATTAGTCCCCTTGACCATGAACTAACACATTAGAGCCCCTTTATTGGATCATAAATTTTCTATAAAAAAATTTCACAGGAATTATAAAACTTTGAGCTCTGAAATTATTCATAGCACTTAGGTGCTAACCTTGATCTGTGCCCTTGGTCCTTTGGGTCTCCCATGACCATGTGTCAGTCTCATCAGAGCACCTTTAATCAGATCAAAACTTTTTCAAAAGGATTCAATAATAGGTTATGAAATCCCAACCTCCGATGTTCCATCCTCCGAGATTATGTCATGCTAAAGTCTTCATCTCCACATGGAATCTCCTTAGTGGTGACCCATGTCACCTGGATTTACCCTGTTAGGCCACTCCATTTTGTCGAATTGGACTGCCACATGTCCATAATAAAACCATGTGATGCTAACATAATCTACCTTGTTATGTTTTGAGGGTGAATCAATTGTCGCGATGTTTCCTGTCCTGAGGAGAGAGAAATGGTCCCTCAAACCTTTGGTTTTGCACCAATTTCCTTTGTAATTCTTATTCTCCACATCCTTGATGCTTTCTAAATAATTTCATTCATAAGAACTTATGAGGTTTTTAAAACCTGAATTTCTGAACCTCAAAGGTTCTACTTTCTCTGACCTCTGATATTTTAGCCTCGCGAAGCTCCAAGGTTTTGATATGATCATCCTTCTCAAACTCGGCCTGCTGAGGACTTTGAGGTCCTAGAATTATGAGCCTTTTGAAGTAAACATGACTTCCTTCTTCACGTAGAGTGTCTTCCATTATCTCCACTGAGTTTAGTAGTGCTTCAAACTTTGGTTATGCACCAAGACTCCTCCAATCACCTTTTAACTTTGCTTTCATTGCTTAAGTCACCAACTATGACTGGGAATAACTCCTGGTGCAGGAGGCCATTTATAGACTTCCACATACTATTGGAAATATTATTCAAAGAACTTTCCAGTGGAGAAGGTCCAATGTAGTATTTGATCCCATCCACTACTTGAGAAATGCTTGCTAATTATATGTCATCCTTTGCTCCTTGAGTCTTCTTCTTGTGCCTAGAATCCTAAACTCCCATTCACCATAGTCATCAGTTTATGGCTTCTCCAATAAGCCTGCTACTATGATGATTCTCTACAGAGCAATGCGGCAACCATGGGACTCCTAACCATCATATTCATCTTTTTATCACTTCTCAATTATGCCTTCCACTGTGATGATTCTCTACAAAGCATTACAGCAACCGTAGGTCTTCCATCAAGTTTGACACATCAAGCACATCAAACTATCCCAATTACCATCATAACTAGGCTAGGGAACATCAAAGTCAATATATGTTGCCACAAACATCCATGATATATGGTTGACACCAATTCCAACATGCTTGCCAACAATTCGACGATGACATCTACCCAACACATCTCCCAGCATGATTTTTGACATCAATGCCAACATACTGGCATCCACTAGCCATCTAGACAATGCCAATTGTCCAACACAGTTACCCCAATCAATATATAATTTTCCATTGATTCATTAATTCACAGGGGTTATATATGTCCATCATTGGATTTAAGCAAGTCCATTATCCAGTAATAGTCATATACAACCTCATGCATCAATGGATCAATAACACATTGTATATTGGTTTTCATTCAGTCACAGTTAGACTTGGCTTGTTGAGGCTATGCAGTATACTTCAAGATCATAATTGTAATATTATATTTGGTGTGGTAAATCGAAAATATGAATGTCCATTAAAAGTTAAAATGTGTTTGAAGTTATGAAAAAAAGGCAAAAAAGGAAAACAACAATAAAATCAAAGTCCAATAAAAAAGATCAATTACTTTGAGAAAGTCCAATTTAAAAATGGATTTAAATTTCTATGGCGAACCATGATGTAAAACTATCCTCGCGATTTTGAAAACAAAAATAGCCGAAGTGGAAAGTTACGTTCTAAAATCTGAGGAAGCCACATAATTCCTAGATGGCAAACATTCAATGGGTCCTATTGATCAGAATAGTTACGCCAAGGACAAATTCGAACTCCAGCCTTAGACATCTAGTGCGGTTGGGACTTGTTTCAGTTTCAAAGGAATTTGATAATGGTGGAAATTGGTTGCGTTAATTCCCGTGGTGATTCAATGAACCAAATACTAGCCTTCAATGAATACATCAACAGTTTCGTTTCCCCCTTACTAATAACTTGGTTGTCAGAGTGGGGTTTGTCCATTGCCTACTCCCTAGCACTAGTGGAATTCGCAAAGCTATGTAGATTAGGTGAAGTATCTTATATAGGTGTGGCCCATGAAGGTAATTTTTTACTTAACATTTTCAATAGTGCTAAGATTGTTACCGATGTGTTGGCTAAAATCTTAGAAAGTGATACTCACTAGGATGGTGATACACCCAAAGTGTATCACCATCGAAAATTTCCAAAAAAATTTGGTCACTGTATTGTAAGTCCCTCTATTTTATGGCCACAAAATCAAATGGAGTGGTGGCGTTCCTGTCATTATTCAATAATGAACAGGTATCTTGTGTATGAGATGAGGCTCCTTTATAAAGGGAGGCAATTGAAGATGGACAAATGCCTCAAAGACCATGGAATTAAGAAGGATGCCACTATCTCTATAGTGTCATTCTTGTTTGGAGGTGCCTAAGGGGGTGGGGCTTCTTTGGCTTCAAAGTCTTTGTCCTTTAAGGAAGGCATAAAAATAGGACCCTACCCTAAGCAACTCCTAGGGCATTTCAGGACAATAAAACTGAGGAGGTGCCTTCTATTGAAATTTCTCATCAATATTTGGAGGACTACCTTCAACTCTACACTGAATCAGACTTCATTTTCCATTCAATGGCTTATTACCACATTAAGAGGATCTATACAAGTGGATTTGTACATCCTATACTAAGTAGTGCAAGGTCATCTTTTGGTATAAAGGTTTTTTTATAGTGTTCTTCATTGACTTGAAATATTACTAAAAGGTTGTAACTAGTGGGCCTAGTTCTAGGGTAATGTTGGTTTGTTCATAACCCACTAGATTTTAGATTTTGGCCCCTCTACAACAGTGATTACGAAATGCCAAATTTGGGTTCAGCTTTCCCACCCATCTTTGACACTTTTCATTTTTCCATGGCGTAGGAAATTCCTTGGTTCGCAATCTGAGTACAAATCCCTTTTGACGGAAGCATGGTTTATACACCTATGAAAAAATATGTGTGGAAATTCACATTAGCAAAGGGCCATTATATGAAATAAAATTAAAAATCGGTGATTAGCATTGGACCCAACCTCTAGATTATTAGAACATTGTGTTTTAGTGCAACATTTGTCTACAAACTCGCCATTTATAGAATTATTACCCTCTCTCAAATTCAATTAAGAAACACCACTTCATATCTTCAAAATCTAAAAGTTGGAAACCTCGTAACCTGCACCCTATGGAGAGTGAGACTTCTTCCATTTAAAATCAAAAGGAGGATGGTGCCAATGCTAATATGATTCCAGAGGAACAAAATCATATTGTCTCTCTTCATTAAACTTATGGGTTTTCAACAGGGATCTCAGTACCTCCTACAAATAATTAGTTGGCAATTCGAGATATCTCTTCATATATTTTGAAGTGTGTGCATGATTTGGCCTATTTTAAAACTGAAAAGGAATCTCCTTTGAGGCTCAACGATAATATGTAAATTATTTTTTGTTTATTTTTCTTTTGTAGGTTGGTCCAAGGTTGTGAGAAAGACAGGAAAGAAGAGTCGCTAAGACTATCTCAAAGTTAAGTGATTATGTTGGGTTTGGGAAATCTATAGTAGTCTCCTATTTTAGGTTTGTTAAATCCATGGCCTGTCAAAATCCTTAGATGAGAGCATTGTAATTATATTTTTTTTTGTGATAATAGAAAATATCAATTATAAAAGAATGGGGAAGAAAAAGCATGAAGAAGAACCATGGCGTCCAACAGATCAGGGCCATATTAATGAAGGCCACTAAAGTGTCCATATTATTTGTTGCTGCCAATGTTGGTTTTTATGGACTTTGATATAAGGGGGAAACAAAAAAATGACCATCATGTTTTTGTATTTCCTTAAATAAAAGCGTGGCTATAATACATATTATCCAAATAATTATCTAGGAAAAATTGACTTACTAAGTCTGAGATATGAATGCTACTTAAGCATCCACATAATTTTTCCTTTAAACATCTCTTAAAAGAAACAAATTCATGTTCTTGTTTGACGAGTAGTAAATTTATTGAAGCAATGTTTGGCACTTAGAATGTGTTCATAATCGTAGCCTCATGGCCCATTCAAGATTCCTTCAATTAGATAACATCTAAACCTATTATAACACCAATAATGATATACGTCCATACTTCCAAGGAAGAGAAACTCACATGATTGTTGCTCTGGATATACACTGTCCGATGACAATACAACACAAGGCTACTGCCCATTGCAGCCTTTCTCAATAGAAACTTTGAAATGGGAACTGATATTGTTACCTGTTTTGTAGAGATAGCAAAAAAGTGACCCAATTTTGACAAGGGGTGATGCAGAACACACGTCTTTTTTAGAGCATAGTTTTTGGCACTTTAAATTTTTTTATGTACATTACGTTTTAGAATGGTAGTGATTTTCATGTTGATTTTAAAAAGTGGTAACTTTGCATCAGGTCATTTTTTTAAAAGACCTATCTTTTGACTTTAAATATTCTAATGTATGAAATGTAAATAATTACTTTCTAAATTTAATAATTTTTTAAGTAGTCTTCTTCTTCATATTTTCTTGTTTTTATTAATTTTTTTTTTTTTAGTGAGGTTTTTATTGTTTTGCATATTTAAAGAAGAAGGTCGATATTTTGAATTTTCGATATTCTACATATTTATACATCATTAATTAATATTTCAATCTAAATGAAATAATTGTCTCTAAAAAACAATAATTTTTAACAACTGACAAAAAAAAAAACAATTTTTAACATAACTATAACTAAAAACCTATATGTTTTGATAATTTTTTTTTTTATGAATTTCATGTCAAAAAATAATAATCATCATTATTTTTTTCAACAAATAATGAATAACATAAAATTGAATGCGAAAATCACATAATACAAATATTGAACACATAACAACCTTAATTAAGTGCTTATTCTTCTCATAAAATGTCAAAGTCAAACCATTACAAGCATAACTAATTAATAGTTTCCAAAAATGAGCTTGATTTCCAAGCACAACTTAAATTTAATCAACAATGTCATGTAATCCAAACTCTTCGTCCTCTGGAGTTTCATCATTATCTTCTTCCACAATATTTTTTGCTTCATTTTTCTCATTTTCATCCTCTAATGGATCTTTGATGTCTGCAAATCTCCCAATGTATGCCTTTCCAATCATTCGATGTAATGGTGGTTGGGGTTCCTTTGATTTTTTCACCACACATGATTCACTAAAGTCCCCTTTCTTCAACCCAATTTCTTTCATTGCATTTGGAAGAATTTGAAGAACATTAATTCTTTGCTGAATAAAATTGCACTGTATTGGATATTTTTCAATGGCAATGCAATTTCTTCCTTTTCGAAGGCAACATGTTAGTGTTATACCTAATTATCAAGCACAAAAGAAATAATGAAGTAAATTAGTACAATGACATATAAATTAATAAATAACATATTGAAATTCAATTCCATATAATAAAACTTACCTGCACCAAAAAATAAATCCAAAATCAAATCTTCTTCATTTGACTGCAGCAAAGACATGGCTAAATCGAACTCCTAAATAACATTGGGTTACATTGTTTAAGTTCTCAAATGGCTCGATCAAGAGATTAAAAATGGCTCAATTGAGCAATCATTTTTTCCACCCAAACGTGCCATTTCTTGCCAAAAAGTGTAACCCAGCTCCATGCTTTCACCATTATAAATTATGAATTTCTAACAATATGTATCCTAATTATTATTATTATCCAATTTTAAGGTCATAGCCAAGCCAGACACCAAATTGGTGTATGAGACCCCCTTGTTTGTGGGACAAGAGACCCACCTCCACGCAACGATTTGATTATTATGTCTACGAAGGCATTCCTACTCTAACCCCTTCTGGTTTTTGAACCTGTGACCTCTTAGGAGGAAACACGTGCTCTTAACCATTAGGCCTATTCATGCTCTAAAAAAGTGGATTTGATTAGATAAAGATAGTAATCTAGAAACTCACAATTATAACTCACAATCACAATATATAACACACATGTAATACACCTCTAATATTACAAATTATGATAATATGTTTGAGAATACAAGAATAACTATTTCCTTTTATGCATTTCCAATGGGAATGTGATTATGAACTAGAACATTCATGCATGTTTTTTTTCCATTAAAACGTTCATAAAGGACTTTGGTTAACCATTATGTAGTCAAAGAAACCATTTTTGGTCAAATTATGATCATTCATTATTTAAAATATAATCTGTAACTATATATAGATTTCAACACTTAAAAAATCCTTAAAACATTTTAACTAAAAATTTAAAACCTTTTAACTAAAAATTCACAATTGAAATTTGTGATTTTAACAACTTCCTACCAACTTATAAATAAATTCAACCAACAAAATATACTTAAAAAACTTTAAACCATATAACACTAACACAACACATGAGATAACATGGATACAAGTTGCCGCAGTGATGTGACCACCGGTGTGTACTATGTAACTGTCACTTAGAAGTTACAAACTTATAAACCATAAACTCAAACAAATTTATGCAGGTTTAACTACTCCAAAGAAATATCTGTGGGTCGAGTGGAGGTAAGTGCAATGAATTTTTTTTGACTAAATCGAATTAAATAAATATAAATTTACAATGAATTAATTTTAAAGTGTGATTTATTGTAACTTAATTTAAATTAAATTTAGGTTGTTAAACTAGTTTTGATAATATGATTTTACTATATTTTAGATAATTTGAAAAATTCACATTGTAAAATTTGATATTTTAATAAATTCTTACTAAATTCTAAATCAATTAAATTCAGAAAAAAAATAAATATTATTAAAAATTAAAAATATAAAATTAAAAATTAAAAAAATTAAAAAAATACTTTTCAGAAAATCACACTTAACAACTCAACTCAGAAAAAATAATATCACACCTTAATGATTATTCTAACTACTGGGCACACGGATGTCCAATCTGTCGAATTTGGGCACACGGATGCCCAAATCTGTCGAATTTGAAGTAATGGGGCTCTGGTCCAATGATATCATCTAGAGAGGGAAGGCTTTGGTCCGACGATATCATCTAGAGAGGGAACATTTGTCACTGGTGTGGGCACATGGGACGATTATGAGAGTTGCCGAGTGGCGGGGTGATTCTCAGAATTGCCCCATGTGCCCATGCTAGTGAAAAATGTTCCCTCTTTAGATGATCTCGTAGTGCTATATATAGTCTTTGAGTACTAAACAATCTGAAAACAAGAGAGTGGACTAGTACCAGTGCAGTGGATTTTGGAAAAAATGGTAGAAGTTGAAAATAAAATTAAAGTGGAAGAGCAAGAAGCAGTAGTGAGTATGAAGGAGTGCGTTGAACAAGTAAAAAATATTACCACTACACTATTGGTGGATGTGGAAGAACCACTCGTGATTAAGGAGGAATGGGTGGTGCAAGCTCGAAAGATGCTTCCTGATAACAATTACGAGGTTGCTTTTCCCCGCGTGGCCACAACGCTCAAGAATGTCAATCTTAAGGCATACAATCCGCAATTTACATCGCTGGGGGCGATTCTGAGAATCGTGGGGTGGCAGGGCAATTCCCAAAATCACCCCATGTGCCCACACCAATGACAAATGTTCACTATCTCAACCCTTCACTAATGTAATAAACCACATAGGTTTATCAAACAAAGAGATTGAGAGGTTCTATTGTTGTGTTGTGGAAACCTGGAAGGATTTCATTACAGAATTGAAGTGTATTAATAAAGAGTTTAGTACAGATGCATTTTTATGCAGATGTTTAGCTAGTAGATTTGGAAGACCAAGCCACATTTGTTAATATATATATAAACAAATACATTAAATGCGGGGATAAATCCTTCACCCATCGCACCTCTTGGCACCCTTCGGACTTCTCCGTATTTCCACATTTCTGTGGATTTGGAAAGTAACTCTGAGGTTTTATCTATACGAATCAACTTCATCTCTGGGTGGTGTCACTGGAAAAGACGGTTCCTAGCTTTCAAAAAAATATGATCTGAGAAGTTTAAGTGAGATACCTTACTAATCATCATTTCAGATCTTTGAAACACGTCCATGTTATTCTCAGAGCCGCTCTATGGTCACACCAAATTAATTTCGAGTTTTGCTGATATTTTCATTGTTTGCACTATACAAATCAATGCTATTGACTTGGTTTCCACCATATAAATTAATGAAATTTTTTTTGCTATTTAACAAATGTTCACTAGTGTAATAAATCGCATAGGTTTATTAAACAAAGAGACTGACATCTCTTCGGTTCGATGCTATAAATATGGATGTTTCAATCCACCTCAATGTTCAAATAAATTGTTCACCATATATATAAATGGCGTGGGCACAAGGGGCGATTCTGAAAATCGCCCCGCCACTCTGCAATTCTCAGAATCGCAGAATCGCCCCTGCGATATAAACTGCGGAATGTCAATCTTAAGGCGATTTTAAGAATCGTGTGGTGGCCGGGCGATTCTAAAAATCGCGGAGTGGCGGGGTGATATGGTATATGTACATCAAGTGTACCTGCGCACATGGTTGTTAGTAATTGATGTGCTCATATATAGATAATGTTGGACTATTCCGTTCTTTGAATGCACTAGATGTCGTTCCATGCTGAATGACAATATCTTCTCAGATATTTCGGTAGCCGGCATCAAGGGACATTTTTAATTGAAAATTGAAAATTTAAATGACTTTTAATTACTATTTAATTTTTACAATTTACACAAATTTTATGGTTAAAATTAATCTAAATAATTAAAAATTTTAAAAATATTTTGAAAATTTCAATTCATTCAGATTTTCTAAATATTTCGAAATCTTCCATCAAGATCAAAATTAAAATCAATTCCAAATTTATATTTGTTTTTATGCGATGGGCCATGACCAGTAAGTTTAAGGTTGACAATATTTGTGAAAATTTCGATATATTTAATTGAATCAAAGATCATCATTAAATTTATTTGGATAATCATTAAATTTGATTATCCAAACTTGAAATCTATTTATTCCTTCACTCGATTATCCAATATTAAAATTCAATCTACTGTTACGAATATCATTGAATTGGGTTATCCAAACTTCAAATTTACCTTTTCCTTTAAATGATTATAGAATAATGAAATTTAATTTAAAATATAAACTCTAAGATAACAATCAAATCACACTATAAAACACATTATAATGGAATAAATCCTTTACACACCCTAAAATCACCTGAAATCATATGAATTATTTTATCTATTTATATGTGATAAATTAAAAAAAAAATCAAATCACCATTCAAATACCAGATGCTACCATAACAGATACAATTGTATTGAATAGCTATTTAAAAAATGTTGGCAAGTTATGCAAACAGCCAAAGTTCACAAAGGCCGTTTGATCATTTTATAAGTTTCAAATTTAACGGATTAAATTTATAATGAACTGTTAAATGGTTGTCTGATAGAAAAAAAAACACTCTGGACACTCATATGCAACCAGTTGGCACTTTAGGCCGTGTTACTAGTGTGATTTTTGAGTCAAAATTCCATCATGTGAGGCATGTTGGAGAAACATAAGATATAAGACAAAGACATGAAAAATATGCAACAACGGCATTATGGACAATGTAGCGGCAGTCATTCCATTCTTGTCACGCCCCTACACTAGCGGTAATCTTCCAACCGCACTATAGTGACCTACGGCACCACCGACCACTTTCTTTTCACTAATACTTACGATTGTGGACTACGCCTAACATTTGTACTTAGTTTATTTTTCTGTTACCAAGTATTAGTTTGTCCTTTATACATGATGAAAACTCATACACATTCATCAAAACAACATTATACAAAAGAAATGCACAACAATATAAAGGAAGGGGCAACTCCCTGCGATATGAGTCTGCCCGAATCAATATATATAATCTTCACTTTTACAAAATATAAGTTAAATCTTGGGAAACCCCAAATTTACACTTAGCCAAATTTCCAACTTTGGCAAACTCGGTTGCCTAGCGTGTCGGTGCCTCTGAATGGTCGCTGCACAACTCACCAACCCTTTGTTCACCTCGTCGCATGATCATGTCATTTGTCCAACTCGGGTGTGCCTCGTCGTAACCATGTCGCCTCACCTGGGCAACCTCCGCACGAGTCACACCTCCGTTTCACCAAACCGACACACCAAACTTCATTTCAACACTTCTTTGTTTCGTCATGCACGGCGAGGCCTACCCAGGTCGCCCATCCACACGAGTCACCGTTCTTCCCAACCGTCGTGCATGGCATGCCCTCACCTGGCCACTCGTCCGCACAACCTTCATGTCGTTGTGCATAGTGCGCCCTACCCAGGTCGCCCATCTCGACGTTCACCCGCGCTGCATGAGTCGTGCACCCGACGCCCTGTTTTGGTCGCCCAGCCTACCCGTTATGCACGCTTGCCCGAGCGTTGCATGCATCATTGAAAAAACACCCTCCATGGTTTGCCTGACCAACTTTCATTCACGCTGCCCAGCTCATCCGTCAATTGTTTTGCCTGTCGTGTGGGCTCATCTACATGCCTCTATCATAGAACCGTTCCACCCTTAGCTTGCACTTTGTATGAATGTGAGTTGCCAAGTGAATGCTTTCTAACTTCATGCTTTTGCTAACTTATATGCTAGCTTGCCCTTCGTTCATGTGCCCAACCAACCTTCCACTTCATCGTTTTTCCGTCAGCTTAACACACAAACACTACGTCGACCCGCCAGGGACCGCCCACCCATGTGGTGGTTTGCCTATTGGCCTGCCCACTCGTCGAGAACCCGGGACCACCCACATGACATATAAACATGCCAACGCCAAACTCCATCGCACATCTCTCCAAATGCTTCATGTGACTCCACCCTGACCGCAGCTCACCCATTCGCATAACAAGCTGCCCTGCAACTCGTGGCTCTCACATTTCCCCCACTTGAAATCATTGTTGTCCTCGACAATTCCTCATCTTGGTAATCATCTATCACCAATATATCCATATCAAGGCATATACTCCATCGGTATGTCATACATCAAAAAATCATCTCAATCCATGATCATCAAACACCTCGTTACAATCTCCACATGCTGCTCTCCATCGTGGAACGCTGGCCCCTCCATCTCAAGCTACATGGCTACTGCAACATATCGTGTCGACCTCATTATGTATCATCATCGTGTGAACTGCTGCCATGATACTCCAACACAATGCTAACACATCGCTGCACACTTTCAGGCCCCATGATTTGAACTAGCTGGGTAGCTAATCCAACTGTCACGCCCAAACCATGAGAGTGAACATCCTCATGCCATCATCAGTCATTTCTCAAAACATCCTATCACATCATCAACTCGATCAAGAATCCATCTCCATATAAGTGTAAGCCATGCTCAGGCCCATGAAGTAGTCCTCATCTCATCTGCAACATGTTGTCCATGATGTTTGGTGTCACTGTGTTGCATGAAATCAGCCACATCTATCTCAACATCATCCATATGTGTACCTCCTCAATATGAAGAGATCATCTCATCAAACCTGACTCTCGATGTGCCACATCTAGGTCCATGAAGCAACCTCCATCATATCTGTAATGTGCCATCCCTCAAGTCTACCATAGAAACAAGTATACACCTGTCTGATCTCCCATGTGCTTCTCATGATCATAGATCAATCAGCTCCCATGTGTCAAAAGTGGTTAAGTCTCGGCTCAACCCATGCCCAAGTGTTGCCACCAAGGCATCATCATCGTTGTAACTCCAACACTCCAAAGTGTCTCATATCGATCCTCCTCATCAAGTTACTCTTTCAAGCCACACCTATACATGTACTCAAAAGTATGCACCCCATCTTCCATCAAAGTTCCTGACCTCAGCTCCTCAATGCATCAGATCCTCCAAGTCCACCAAATATGAAGTCCCCAAAAGTCACAACCTCATGTCATCATGAGCTCCATGAGTCATCTCCAACCAATGCTCTAGCAAGCATACAAGTCTCGGCCCAAAGGTCTCTGCAAGATGCCTTAGCTCTCCATGTAGTAGGAATGCTCCATAGTCTACTCACAACTCCATCCAAGTCCATGACCTTGTTGTACAAGAGTGCACAACCTCTCCATCGGCTCATAAATAAACCATCTCCATGTCACACCAGCAAATCCACCTGCACAACATCCTTGCCTTGGCACTTCTCATTGGATGCCCATAAATGACACCTCTACAAGTGCTCTTGCATTATTTCCCTACATAATACTGCCATGCTCCATGCCTCTGACCTGATGTCCATGACCAAGTTGCCCATGTTTTCCAACTAAGTAGACCCATCTCAACAATCGGTCATCCTCATTCAAGTCTGCAAAACTCGGTCTAGTGAACTTGGTCACCCAACCATATCATCATCACATCATGAGTCTCTTCCATCATAGCTCCCCCACTAAAGTTTCCACCAAGACTTGCTCTTGGTCTCAGCCATGAGAAGTCCACCCAAGTATCACCACACTCAAGTGTTTGCCCTCCTCCAATCTGTCCATGAGTCATGCCAAGCACTTAGCCAATTATCCATGTGGCTAAAGCACAACCCATTTTTCCGCAATGATCATCATGTTCCTCCCTCGTCACGGGCCTTTGTACCCTCTGCCACAAGGTCACAATCAACCCCAATGAGTCCTGCAACAATCAATGTTCCTTGCTTCTCCATATAGGGTCTCACCGTAGACATCCATGGTAAGATCCTCCCTTGCATCGGCAAACTAATTTTGCTCTTCCCTGCATATGGTTCATCTACCAAATGCTCAACTAAAACACAAGTATCGATACTTATTTCATCATGAGGTCCTTCCATGTGAGTTTCCTCATTCATCCATGTCTACAAACTACATGATCCTAGTCCAACTTGATCAATCTCAAGTTCATCCTCCATCGTTGTCACATTTGTAACATCCTCAATTATCACGGCTTCCTCTTCCTTGTCAGTACAATCTACAACTTCATCCTGCTCCATTGTCCAACCAAGTTGAAGAAGTTCATCTTCAACATTCTCTTCCAAGACTTCAAGTTTATCTCGAATTCGTGGGTTCTCCTCTTTCATCTGCTTCAACCTATATAAGGTAAGTAAGAGCTTCTCTTCGCATTCTTCCAAACCTGCCATGCCTTGTCGTTCATCTTGGCCCAAGAACAAAGCTTCTCCTCTACTAAATCTGTCATGAAGTATTACACTTCTTCCACCATTCACCTAAATCACCCTGATATTCCACCGGTCACCTGCAAAACTTGAACTCCCTACAAAGTCTTCAGTCTTGTAGAATCATCTCCTTGATTTAGTTCACCAGCTCTGGTATCACTTGTCATGCCCTTACACTGGTGGTAATCTTCCAACCGCACTATAGCGAGCTGCAGCACCACCGACCACTTTCTTTTCACCAATACTTATGACCGTGGACTATGCCTAACATTCATACTTATTTTATTTTTTGTTGCCAAGTATTAGTTTACTCTTTATACATGATGAAAACCCATACACATCCATCAAAACAACATTATACAGAAGAAATGCACAACAGTATAAAGGGAGGGGAAAATCCCTGCAATATGAGCCTGCCTGAATCAATATATATAATATTCACTTTTACAAAGTATAAGTTAAATCTTGGGAAACCCCAAATTTACACTTAGTCAAATTTCCAACTTCGGAAAACTCAGTTGTCCAACTTGTCAGCGCCTCTGAATAGTCACTGCATGACTCACCAACCCTTCATTCACCTCATGGCATGATCATCTCGTTTTCCCAACTTGGGTGCGCCTCGTCGTAACCGTGTTGCCTCACCCGGGCGCCCTTCGCACGAGTCACACCTCTGTTTCACTAAACCGGCACACCAAACTTTGTTTCAACACTTCTCCATTTCGTCATGCATGGCGCACCCTACTCAGGTCGTCCGTCCGCACGAGTCACCATTCTTCCCAACCTTCGTGCATGGCGCACCCTCACCCGGCCGCCTGTCTGCACAACCTTCGTGTTGTCGTGCACGGCGTGCCCTATCCGGGTTGCCCATCCACATGCTCACCCGCGCTGCATGAGTCATGCACCCGATGCCCTGTTCAGGTTACTCGGCCTACTTGTCATGCACGCCTGCCCGAGCGCTACATGCACTATTCAGTGGACACCCTCCGCGGTTTGCCTGACCAACTTTCATGCACACTGCCCGGATCATCCGTCAACTATTCTGCTCGTCATGTGGGCTCATCCATACGCCTCTACCGCAGAACCGTTCCACCCTTAGCTTGCACTTTGTATGAATACGAGTTGCCAAGTGAATGCTCTCCAACTTCATGTGTCTGCTAAATTATATGCTAGCTCGCCCTTCGTTCATGTGCTTGGCTGACCTTCCACTTCATCATTTTTTCGTTGGCTTAACACACAAACACTTCATCGGCTCGCCCAGGACCACCCACTCGTGTGGTAGTTCGCCCGTCGGCCCGCTCGCTCATCGGGCGCCCAGGACCACCCACACGGCATATAAACATGCCAACACCAAACTCCATTGCACATCTCTCCAAGTGCTTTGCGTGACTCCACCACGGTTGCAGCTCGCCCGTTTGCACCGAAGGTCACCCTGCAGCTTGTGGCCCTCACAATTCCAGTGTTGTTGGGGCGTAAAGACTGGAGAGTGGCGACGAAAGCCTCAAGATAGGAGGAAAAGGCTTTGTGGATAGAATTAATCAAAGGCCACAATTTATGAGATAAAACATGTGTAGCAGTAGCTGGGACTTCCTTATCCATTGATTCTGAGATGACCAATTCTAAGGAGGCGATATCACAATGCCTGCATGATATTGCAAGGTAAAGGGAGCAGCTACAACAGTTAGAAATAGGTGTTAGAGCACAGTGTATTGTTAGGGAAAAGGTGGTGCAAATCCAAAGTGGATTTGATGCTGGTATTGAGGAGCAACTAGAAGAAAGACCCATCCATGCAATGGGGGAACAATGTAGTATTGCTCTAGAAACACTGTTATACAATTAAGGATGAACAATGTAGTATTGCTCTGGAAATGTTGTTATACAATTAAAGATGAACAATGTAGCTAGTATTGCTTTGGAAACGCTGTTATACAATTAAGGATGAACAATGTAGCTAAAGTGCCACCCCACGATTCTCAGAATTGCCCCGCCACCACGCGATTCTAAGAATCACCTCAGGATTGACATTCCGTGGTTTATATCGCTGGGGTGATTATGAGAATCGCGGGGTGGAGAATCGCTCCATGTGCCCATGCCATTTATTTATATGGTGGAACAATTTATTTGAACCTTCAGGTGGATTGAAACACTCATATTTATCGCATCAAACCAAAGAGCCTGTCAATCTCTTTGTTTGATAAACCTATGTGGTTTATTACACTAGTGAACATTTGTTAAATAGCAAAACTTTTTCCATTAATTTATATGGTGGAAACCATGTAAATAGCATTGATTTGTATAGTGCAAACAATGAAAATATCAACAAAACTCAAAATTAATTTGGTGTGACCATAGAGTGACTCTCAGAATAACATGGATGTGTTTCAAAAATCTAAGATGATGATTAGTAAAGTATCTCACTTACATAAACTTCCCGATCATATTTTTCCAAAAGCTAGGAACCATCTTTCCCAATGACACCACCCATAGATGAAGTTGATTCCTAGTGACACCACCCAGAGATGAAGTTGATTCACAGAGATAAAAACTCACAATTAGTTTCCAAATCCATGGAAATGTGGAAGTACAGAGAAGTTTGGAGGGTACCGAGAGGTGCGATGGGTGAAGGATTTATCCAAAAAGTTCAATAAGCATATGATTTAGACACCCATTTTTCCAAAAATCTTCATCATCAACAATACCTCCACAATTCGCACTTTCACATTTGTTTACATATATTTACTTCCGCATTTAATGTATTTGTTTATATATATTAACAAATGCGGCTTTGTCTTCCAAATCTACTAGCCAGTATACTAACAGTATAAACATAAACATCTGCATAAAAATGTCAGCATATGTACTAAACTCTTTATTAATACACTTAAATTCTGTGATGAAATCCTTCCAGGCTTCCACAACACAACAATGTTCTAAATTATTTGAACCTTGAGATGGATTGAAACACCCATATTTATCGCATCGAACCAAAGAGCTTGTCAATCTCTTTGTTTGATAAACCTATGCAGTTTATTACACTAGTGAATGGTTGAGATAGTGAACATTTGTCACTGGCATGGGCACATGGGGTGATTCTCAGAATCGCCCCAGCGATATAAACTGTGAAATGTATGCCTCAGGATTGAAATTCTTGAGCATTGTGGCCACATAGGGAAGAGCAACCTCATAATTGTTATCATGAAGCATCTTTCGAACTTGCACCACCCATTCCTCCTTAATCACCAGCGGTTCTTCCACATCCTCCAACAGTGTAGTGGCAATCTTTTTAACTTGTTCAACACACTCCTTCATACTCACTACTGCCTCTTCCTCTTCCACTTTAATTTTCTTTTCAATTTCTGCCATATTTTCCACAATCCACTACACTAGTACTAGTCCACTCTCTTGTTTTCAAATTGTTTAGTACTCAAATATTATATATAGCACTACGATATCATCTGGAGAGGGAACATTTGTCACTGGCGTGGGCACATGGGGCGATTCTCAGAATCGCCCCGCCACCCTGTGATTCTCAGAATCACCCCATGTGCCCACACTATTGACGAATCTTCCCTCTCCAAATGATATCATTGGACCGAAGCCCTATTAGTTCAAATTCGATAGGTTTGGGCGTCTGTGTGCCCAAATTCGATAGATTGGGCATCCGTGTGCCCAGTAGTTATAATAATAATTATGATGTGATATTAATTTTTTCTGATTTGAGTTGTTAAGTGTGATTTTTTGAAAAGTAATTTTTTTGGATTTAATTTGTTTAGAATTTATTAAGATTTATTAAAATATCAAATTTTACAAGTGAATTTTTCACAATTATCTAGAATAATTACGCCGTAAGGCGTTCCCTCTGAGATAAACTCCCCTCCATGCCACCGTGTCTCGTTATGGGCCCTTAGATGGATTGTTAGACGATGAAATAATCTCCAGCCATTGGATCATCGGTCAAGAATGTGTGAAGAATGTTGTAGGCGGTTCAGAATATTGGAATGTCATAGGTCGGAGTTCCAGGACATCCTTTGGGTGCAGCACCAATAATTACTACAATGTCAGGGAAGAAGTCGGCAGATGGGTGAGCGGAAGCCGAGCACAGTGAAAATCAAGCGGAAATCAAAGGACTGGTCGCCTGCGGAACCGGTGTGGGGGTCTCCATTTTTGCCAACAAATTCCCAGGCGTCTATTCTGTCACCTGCGATTCCGTGGAGGATGCCCAGAACTGCAGGCTGTTCAACAACTCGAACATTATACCAGTTGGAGGAATGCACACCATCCTCGAAGAGGTCTTCTGTCTCAAACCCCACTTCACATTTCTTTGACAAGGGAGGGCGATTCAAGATAATGTTTGGTACAACACTCCGCCTGCCCAATAATCAAAAGCCCTGTTTCCAATTTAATGCAATTCAAAATCGACTTTTTCGAATTAAAGTTTGGATCAGATTGGGCATTGCTGTCCGAATCAGTTCAAACTCTGGTTTTGATTCTTATATATACATGTATAAACTGAGTGATACATGTCGCAGTGGAGGAGGAAGCAGAAGTGGGAATTGCATTGATAGAGAGGCCATTATTATTAGAATCATTATTTACTGATTCAGTAGCAGGAATGTATTCATATTTAGCCCTAATAACGTTCATGATAACCTGCTTCATACCACCCTCCTTGCAATTTCAGGGTGATCAGGGTGAGATGACGACGGGTCGGGTTTCCCTCAATTCCACAATTTCAGTGAAGGGGCAAAAGTTTTGGATGTCCAAGAATGGGACCTTTGCATTAGGCTTTTATCCAGTCTCTTGCCAATTGTATGTGTTGGGCATTCTGTATGTAGGCATACCGGGCAATAATAACAAACCTGTTTCGATGACAAATAGGTATGTTCAACTCTGCATTTTTATTTGCAACATTTTGTGTGTTTGTCGTTATCGTTAAAAGAGATTTGATGCCATTAAGATTCAAGAGATACAGCCAATGGTGAATAACTCCTTTCAGGCTATCATACAAACTAAGAGAAAACTTCCCCCACATAAAACCAGAATGCCTCTTATTAACATAAGAATCTGTTTATTGATGCGTTGTTGGGCGGCATGCTGCCACCTGCCAAGGTTGGATTCCCTCAAGAATAAGTTATTTGGACTGAGTGCAAGTCCCGACGATACTTAGCCAAATGAAGGTGCTTGCTTTAAGTAGCTTCTCCTTTTTAAATTTGATCTAAACTCAAATAGTATTACATTTCTTAAACAGTATTGCATTTCTTTGAGTTTTCATATGTCGGTATCCTGGCATGGAGCAAAGCCAACAGTTAACTTTGTTTCATTCTCTTTGGGATGTCTGGAATTTGTAATTGAGATTTGTTTCGTTCTCTTTGGGATGTCTGGAATCTGAAATTGAGATAGAGATGTCTATTATATTTAGCTAAAAGTTAAGTATGAGGAACTTGCTAATAATCTTATTTCAAAAATTTGAAAAAACGAACTACTTGGAAATTATCAAACCTGGTGTTGCTATGTTGTTATTTCTCTAGTGAAGCTCACTGCACGGAATGATGGGAGAGTATCATCAATTCTGGTGTTGCTACTTCTCTCGTGAAGCTCACTACATGCCTTAGAAGATGAAAAAAATTACAAAGATCTGAGAACAGCAGACGAGAGCTCATAACTCATTATCTGAACTTCTTGCTTCTTGATACCTGAACGAGAGAAAGTCTACCCTCCAAATCCCACCAATTAGGATCCAAAGCCTGGTGATTGTCTGCTGTGTAGATTGATGGTTTGGGCCATCCGAGTCATCTCCTCTATAGCTATCTCTCCTTTTCACCATAACATCATCCATGACAACCCGGTACCTGTGTAGGTCAACATCTTGTAGAGGATGTCTTTCAATTCCTTGCATTCCTTTTTGCCCCATCCTGCTCTCTTCACTTGTTTACTCCTCCTGAGATTTATCTCGATCATCTTTGAATGAATGAAGACTTGAGGAGAAGGATTTGAATTTAGCATCTGAGGTGCCTGCATTAATATAGGACTGTGATGAGCCAGCCAGGTTACACCAGCCTTGAACTCTCTGTCATTGCACTTAGCGTAAGGTCCTAATCATAGCTTTTGAGAAGATCGTTCCTGTTGTTTGGCTGACATGCAGCCAACTTGTTTCTTTTTCTCATGAAGGCGTGATCATTGGCCTTAGTACCATATTTGGTGGGAAATATTAAACATCGTGTAGTAAGTGAATGTTTGATTCTTTCTGTCCTGTTCATTGAATATTATTTTATTCTCATTCCAGAGAGAAGATGTAAAGGCAGTGAGTGAATCAGTAACTTACTATATGGTGTTTAATATTTGCTTAGTATATGGTGCTTAATATTTGTTGTGAAGGTGTGTAAAATGACAGGGAGAACGAAAGCAGTAAGAATTATATTAATGTCCAAAGATCACCAAATCGGGTCGATGGGAATCATGAATGCCAATTCCTTATCATCAAGTACAGAGATTAGTCAGCAATGTTCAAATTGGAATTCATGGAAAAATAGCCCCAAAAAATACACCCTCTGTTTTTGCATTTTTACGTTCGTCTCTTATGTTTATTACTGTATTGCTTTTGTATTAGCCGACTCATCTTTCATATATGTTACATAGTGACATTTCCTGTTTGGATGCATAAGTTCTTGGATTGCAGTGATGATCGACTTTTATTATTGTATTGTCTATGTATCTGTTAAATTTGAAGGTTTGCGGTTTTGGGTTTGTCAGAGACCAGCCAGTAAGTGAAGAAGGATTCCTCACTCTTGGCCAAGATGGAAATCTTCAACTAGGAGATGGAAAATCCACGGTCTAGGTGGCTGAGACCAATGGATTGTCTGTTGAGTCAGGGGAGATGCAAGATTCAGGCAATTCTGTTCTCTACAACTCCGACTTAGACATTGTTTGGCAAATCTTTGCATCTCCAATAGACGCACTACTACCAGGACTGAAAACTGAATTACTTGTTCATTCTGAACATATTCGTTTTCTATACTTCTATCTGTCCAACAAGTAAAAGGAGGAATGTGATGCATCCCAGCATCTTGTAACATAATTATGAATGACACCCTACAAACTGATCCTCAATCCATACTTGGGCCTGCCATTGCAATCCAGTTTAATAAATAAATAACAATGGGTTTAGTGTCTGAATTATATACACTTAGAACAAACACAGGGAAAAAAATCTCTAGCAAGGCTATATAAATGAATTGTCTATAACATGGTCTAATATTCCATCCATGGTGCAAAATCTTCCAATTTCTTGTATTGATCTTCATTTGCATCTGTCATGAAAACTTCCTCATCCATACTCTCATGGATGGTTGAAGTCTCGTAATAAGAAGGGCTGTTGAAGTTGAGGCCTTCAAACCACTCGTTAGAGTTGAAGATATCAGGGACCATTTCTGTTGTTATTGTCATGAACAAATCTTCTATGCTGCAGTTCAGGCCTGTCTCGGACTGGAAGTAACTGTAATCCTTGACTATACTCTGGATTAACAAAGATATACAGCTTTGGTTAGAACTATTAATGTAGCACAGCCCATAAAATATAAACAACCAAATGGCAGTAAAGAACAATTAAAATTCAACCATGAATCCGGGGCTCAATGTGCTCAAAAGTTGAGATTGATTTCCATAAATCATAAATTCATTCAAGGCATCACTACATTCATTCTCTGTCTGTTCAAAAGACTACATCCCAGCCCTTTTAAGACACAAATTTATCCGGTGTTTTCCTAATAGGCTACAGCCACTAATAATGGCGCATAGAAAAGACACAACCATAAATGAAACTCTATTGTTGACAAAATCAAATCAATAATACTCTTCATTAAAAGGAAAATCTATTTTGGCAAAACCCCACTTTGAGAAGGAAAATCTATTTTGGCAAAAACCCACTTTAAGATAAAGCATTTTACATGAACCCAAGTTTAAGCAATTGTTTGAGACTTTCCCGAGCCAAGGTGAAAATGTTGGTGCCTGTTCGGCATGGAGTTATGTTTGAGCTTTGCCAGCTCAGACTCAAGAAAATTTGAGAGTCACAATATAGATATTGATGACTATTGGATCACCAAAAGTACAAATACTCTAAGAAAAATTGCTTAACATTTTCATATACAATTCCAACCGCACAATTTCGACTAGAAGATGCTCTATTGATCTTGGGAATCTATTAGATTCTTTGAGTACAATAAACTACTGTACAGAAATACTAAATTTATTGAAGGATCTTTCCTTTGCACAGGATACTGAAAATGCTGAGACGGAGGGCTTATTCCTTAGGCCCATATTCAAAACTGTGATACAAGACTTATTCATGTCTAAGTTCTATGACTCTGGGTAACTTATTCATGCCCAAATCCATGAAAATCATACTAACTCATGATATTGTGAATAAGAATACTACACATGTTCCTAAATATATATAATAGTATGAAGATACAAGAGAGCTTAAGAGTAGTATGAAGAAGGAAACTATAAATGTTCTTAAATATATATATGAAAATAGAGGAGAGCATGGGAATACTATGAGAGGAGACGACAGTTTTAGGTTCAAAGATCATTATTATAATTAATCAACCGTTATGTTATGAGCTTGACTATCTTTGTGAGGCCTTTTTCATCAGTATTAAAGTCATGGTTGGAACTCATATGCTACCACAAATTAGACCTCAGAACCAACATGACATAGCACATAAAAGAAGAGGGGATTTTTAAATTGTGAGAACTATTTCAAAGCTCATCTAAACTTTTAAAACAGAAAATAATAATAATCAATGTCATGATTGGAAAGCAAAGCTTCCCACAGATGTAATGAAAACTATTTTGGTGTTTCATTAGAAGAGAAAACAACACAGCAATACAAAAATAAAGAGATCCCAAAGATACAAAATAAGAAACTCCCTCTACTTCTTATTACATGCCTCTACCAGGACGGACACTGTTAGTAGTTCGATCTAAAGGTGTGGAACCTCTAGTTTTATTAAGGACACCATTAATGGCTTGATGAAAAGAGGTGTAGATCGATACTATTTTCTGATAGCATGTTCAAATATTGGACAGGCCAAGAAATCCAGGACTTGCCCCTGGCCTCTGAGATGCTCTGTTGCTGAGATACATCGGGCAACCTTTGCAGTTCATCTAATGTGTGGATTGCTGCCTCCAACATGTTCAAAATTTTGTAACATACCCAAGCAAACAAAATTTTATAATGTTGGATATATTAAAGACTGCAATTTTCCATTGTTTGGTCCCATATCAATTCAATCATTTGAAGCCAATCTCAAGAAACAAAACAAAAGCAAAATGCAGTTTAGCCATGGCCATTTATGTGCCTTAATCGTGAACAAGACCAAGATCATGGGCAATATGTACAGAAAGCATATTTCATTTATCCTTGAGAACCAGATCAAAATAATCTTGACACCCTTCAATATCAAAGGATTCAGGTTTACTCAACTTCAAGAACGCAAAGACAACAATGCTGATGATTCAACCACTCATGCTCATGCAGAAGTGGGAATTGCATTGATAGAGAGGCCATTATTATTAGAATCATTATTTACTGATTCAGTAGTAGCAGGAATGTATTCATTATTTCTCTAGTGAAGCTCACTGCACGGAATGATGGGAGAGTATCATCAATTCTGGTGTTGCTACTTCTCTCGTGAAGCTCACTACATGCCTTAGAAGATGAAAAAAATTACAAAGATCTGAGAACAGCAGACGAGAGCTCATAACTCATTATCTGAACTTCTTGCTTCTTGTTACCTGTACCAGAGAAAGTCTACCCTCCAACTCCCACCAATTAGGATCCAAAGCCTGGTGATTGTCTGCTGTGTAGATTGCTGGTTTGGGCCATCCGAGTCATCTCCTCTATAGCTATCTCTCCTTTTCACCATAACATCATCCATGACAACCCGGTACCTATGTAGGCTCAACATCTTGTAGAGGATGTCTTTCAATTCCTTGCAGTCCTTTTTGCCCCATCCTGCTCTCTTCACTTGTTTACTCCTGAGATTTATCTCGATCATCTTTGAATGAATGAAGACTTGAGGAGAAGGATTTGAATTTAGCATCTGAGGTGCATGCATTAATATAGGACTGTGATGAGCCAGCCAGGTTACACCAGCCTTGAACTCTCTGTCATTGCACTTAGCGTAAGGTCCTAATCATAGCTTTTGAGAAGATCGTTCCTGTTGTTTGGCTGACATGCAGCCAAGCTGTTTCTTTTTCTCATGAAGGCATGATCATTGGCCTTAGTACCATATTTGGTGGGAAATATTAAACATCGTGTAGTAAGTGAATGTTTGATTCTTTCTGTCCTGTTCATTGAATATTATTTTATTCTCATTCCAGAGAGAAGATGTAAAGGCAGTGAGTGAATCAGTAACTTACTATATGTTGTTTAATATTTGCTTAGTATATGGTGCTTAATATTTGTTGTGAAGGTGTGTAAAATGACAGGGAGAACGAAAGCAGTAAGAATTATATTAATGTCCAAAGATCACCAAATCGGGTCGATGGGAATCATGAATGCCAATTCCTTATCATCAAGTACAGAGATTAGTCAGCAATGTTCAAATTGGAATTCATGGAAAAATAGCCCCAAAAAATACACCCTCTGTTTTTGCATTTTTACGTTCGTCTCTTATGTTTATTACTGTATTGCTTTTGTATTAGCCCGACTCATCTTTCATATATGTTACATAGTGAAATTTCCTGTTTGGATGCATAAGTTCTTGGATTGCAGTGATGATCGACTTT